>PVJC01004596.1:0-63008 GCA_004026665.1 Murina feae | reverse complement strand
AGGAAGAGGAGGAGGAGAAGAAGAAGAAGAAGAAGAAGAAGAAGAAGAAGAAGAAGAAGAAGAAGAAGAAGAAGAAGAAGAAGGAGAAGAAAAACTATCCTGGGCTCTTGTAAATTGTAGTTGATATAGTAAAAATCAATGTGTTATTGATCCCTCAGGGAGTATCCTATATAATAAAGAGCAGCTGGAAGCAACCAGGCCTGCAGGAGAGGGCAGTTAGGGGCAATTGGACCATCAGGGGAGCAGTTAGGCATTGATCAGGCTAGCAGGCAGAAGCAGTTAGGAGCAATCAGGCAGGCATTGTAATAGTTCGTACTAGTGTCTTATTTGCCACTGTAAAAATATCACAAACTCACTATACAACAATTCTAGAAGTCAGAATTCCAAAATGAGTTTTATAGGGATCAAATCAAGCTGTCAGCCTGGCTGCATTCTTTTCAGGGGCTCCAGGGAGAATCGGGGGGCTTCAGAGGGAATCATTTCCTTGTTTTTTCTAACTTTCCAATGCCTCTGCATTTCTTATGTAATGGCCACTTAATCATCTCCAAAACACATTGCTTCTGTCCTCACATGTCCTTTGTTTCCACATTCACCTGCTTGTGTCCCTTTTATCATGACTCATGATTACGTGGGTCCCACCTGCATAAACCTAAATAATCTCCCCATCTCAAGAGTCTCAGTTTAACAGCATATCTGATTTCCTTCTGACATGGTAACATGTTTATCGATTCTGGGGATTAGGATGTGGACATATTGGGGGAGCATTCTTTCTACCACACAATCTTAAAATATATGTTTTAATTATATTCTCAAAACAATACCACTGAATATGCATTGGTTGCACAGCCATAGGTCAAATATAACAAAAGACAGGCTTCATCTCAACTCTGTCTACAATCCTATGTTTCCTCTTGAAAATCTTGTTTGTTCCAGTTTTTTTTTTGTTGGGAAATAATTTGATCTTTGTCAGGAATATAAAGAAAAATCCCACATTGCAACCCCCCATGTTGGTTTTAAGGGTGGCATATTAGGATGCTGGAAATTGATGACTCACCTACCCTCCAATGAAGGCTTCTCCCACTGCTCCCATGACAGCATCTCATAATTTTGCAGATGCTCTCGGTGAAGCATATGGCAGCAGCCACTGTCAACACAGGGCTTCCAGGAGCTGACATTTGCTTTCTTTGCTAGTCACTTCCTAGTAACGGCTCCTGGTGGAATCTTTCTAAGCCCCCCTGTGTCTCTCAGCTTCTCCCCAGCCCTTTCTGTGGCAAAATATTTCAGAGTTGCTCTTTCATGAACTACTCTAGAGTGTGGTTCAAAGAATAATTCCTGTTGAGCCCTCTGGTGGTGGCGGCGGGGCGACACAGCCCTTTCAAACATTTTGTTCACTGTTACCTGGATTCGATGCCAGCAGACAGCACATTTCCATGAGCCCGTCGCTCATGTGGACTTAAGTAGAATATAAACTTTGAAAAACCTTGAAGGCTTGGGGTAAAACTCATAATGGTCCATGGCTACTCCTTGTCACAATAGGCACTGGATAATTTTAAAACACAAGAGCCAAGCTATACTAGGGGTTTTCATTATTCCCTAAAATCCATGTTCCAATTAAACTCTAAGAGTAGAGTGAACTGTATGTGGGTATGTGTGTGTGTACACATATATTCTGTATTATAAAAACACACATATACAAATGCATACATGTATATGTGCACTCGACACACACATATATATTAAATACTAGGGGCCCAGTGCACAAAAATTTGTGTACTTGGGAGGTCCCTCAGCCCAGCCTGTGCCCTCTCACAGTCTGGGATCCCTCTGGGGATATCCACCTGCTGGTGTGCCTGGTCAGCCTGGGTGGCCAAGCCCCCCAGTGTGGACACTCACCCCATTAGGGCGTGGCCAGCCTGGGTGATGGGCTGAGGGCCATTTTCAGGCTGTCCACAGCCCCTTCAGGTTTTGAGTCCCTACTGGAGTGCCTTGGCAGCCTGGATGAGGAGCTGAGGGGCATTTTCAGGCTGCCCACAGCCCCTTCAGCTTTTGGGTCCCTACTGGGGTGCCTGGGTAGCCTGGGTGAGGAGCTGAGGGGTGTTTTCAGTCTGCTCACAGTCCCTTCAGGTTTTGGGCCCCTACTATAGTACCTAGCCAGCTTGGGTGAGGGGCTGATGACTGTTTTCAGGCTGGCCAAACCCCCCAGTGGGTTCCCTCACCCCATTGGGGTGTGGCCAGCCTGGGTGACAGACTGAGGGCCCTTTTCAGACTTTCAGGCTGCCCACAGCTCCCATTGACCCAATGTCCCAGCAAGGCTGGCTGGAAGCAGGTTTCTGGGGTTTATTTATCTTCTATAATTGATACACTATTCCTTTAAGCCGAGGCTTAGGCAGGTAATGAAGCCTCCTGTCTGCTTCAGCTTGTGGCTTCTATAATTGAAAGAATGTTGCCCTAGTAGTCAGGCCCAGGCCTACTGTTTGCTTCAGCTCTGAGGCTTCTATAATTGCAACAATGTTGCAAATATGTTGTTGCCTGAGCCTGGAGAAGCCGACCTGCAGATAGTTTACTCCTGGTGCAACTGAAGCTGCCTGTTTACTTCAGCTCCATGACTGCCGGCCTCCATCTTGGCTGGGTTAATTTGCATACAGTCACTCTGATTGGCTGGTGGGCGTGGCTTAGGTGTCCTGTAGAAACGGTCAATTTCAACATTACTCTTTTATTAGATTAGATAGTTCATACATACATACATACATACATACATATATACATTATATGCACAAGTTCACACACACTAAGGGATAGATACTTGCTTGATACCTAATCTCAATTGAAGTGAATCTAATGCTTTCATTGCTATAGTGAGTCTCAGTTCAGGTAGAGCTTTCTCCAGGAACATTTTCCAGAGCCCTTCTCTCAAGTGCCCCTGTTCATAGTTCTATCAGAAGTGCCCTGTTCATAGTTCTATCACTGCCCTTGCTTCTAACTGTCTGCTTTACTCACTCAGCCTGTCATAAATTACACTCTAAGCAACTGGAGGGGGTCGGCCATACATTATTCATCTGCATAATTCCTGAAACATGATAGGAGTGCAGAAATAATGGGCTGACTTATGCAGGCCTTCAGTCATAGGTAGTTAGCTGAGCTCCAGATAGAACAGAAGTTGCCCTGAAACCCCAGGACCTCACACCCTTCCTGGTGCCAGCCCCTCACACCAATGTTTCTGCATTTCCACTCACTAGTGAACACCTCTAGTCCCCACTTCCAGTGTCCTCTAAATGACCTTATTATACTTATGGCAAGTCTAGAGGTGTTCATATTTGGGGCAAGAAATTAAAGAAGAAATTAGAAAACATAAGAGGAATATTAGGAAGCAATCTAGAAAACAAGTTAACCAGACAAATAATTTTGTTTCTCTAGCCCCTGTACAAAGACAGAGAAGAGGAAAAGCAAAAACAAACAAACAATAGAATGAGGAATGAAGGCAAATGTCTGTGGAGGCAAGCAGGCGAACAAACAAATGAATTCTGCATCTTCCCAGTTGTGAGAAAGCACACCGTGAGGCCATGCTGACCGGATGGGGCCTCACACAGACCCCATTATGCAGGTTCACTGATTGCCTGGTGCAGCCCAGCGGAGGCCCTGGAATCTTGGCAGCAGTGTTCCTTTGCCTGATTAGTCAGGTAGCTTTCATTAACAATACCTCAAGGGGCTGTGGCTTTGGGCAGGAATAGAGCTAATTCCAGCTAAATCGCCATGGAGCGCTTTCCCCAAAGCACAGAAGCCACTGGCCTTGTGCTGCCCCCTATGACACCCTTCCAGGCATTTCCCCTGAGTGTGATAGCATAGCCCGAGTTTGCTGCTTAACAGTTCAAACGCACAGTAGGTGATCTTGTCAGCACTGTGGTCTTATCTGTCCTGCAAAGAGGAAGAAAATGTGAGGAGTCTGTACCTCAGACTTCTGACCCCCATTTTGTTCTTTCTGAAACAACCTGCAGTAGCTGTCCTTTGTCCTTCAAAGGATGGAGGTTCTTAGCACAGAACCTGTCAAACACACTTCTTTTTCACAGCCTCTAAGGTGCCCTCAGCCATGTGCATTGTCTCCTCCCTCCTAACTATCAGAGGATTCCACGTGTTTCTTTTTGTAATTATACCAATTCCCCCTCTCCACAAGCTCCTGGAAGATAAGCTCTATGTTTTACGCACCTCTGTGCTTGCCATAATGTGACTACACACCCACCGTCTAATGATTCCCTATTCATACCTTAAGGCTGTGGTTTTGATTTGTTCCAAGAATTCCAAGGAGCACAAAGCCTCCACAGTACAGTGTGTGACCCTTGAATGACCCTATAATGTTTGATCAGTTCTGTAGGGTCATCCTTTATTTTCAGCATTAATTTCAAACTTTCAAAGAACCTGGGTTGAGGTGGGGGCATGGGGGGGGGGGTGGCGGTCAAATTTCCAAAAGATATTTTCTCTCTACTAGAGAAAAGCACTGTAAAACTTACAAAGGTCTGAGTGTAACCCATTTTGCTTTCCAACCACTATAAAACCCACACCTTCTCTTTGTAATTGGTTTTTCACACGGGGTTTTAGCTGAAGGCTCTTCGGATCAGTCAAGACCAAGGTAGCCAAGTGTTCTATTAAAGGGAGAAGGCATTCTTGCCTGTCCAGAAGTGGTTCTAAGACCTGTCAGAAACATATAACTAATGATTCATTATTTCAAGTAGATTGGTCTTTTTATTCTAAAATAACACATTAAGCTAGAAGAGATTAAAATAAACAGAAAAGGACTGTATTTCAAAGAAATGTTGGGTAGAATTTTAAGCATTGAAGAGTTTACAATACTGTGCCATTCCCCATACTCAAATTTACATGGAAAACTAAGTATTAAGAAAGAAGGAAGTGTAAGGAGTATTAGAAAACTCTACTGCCTTATTGCATTGTGACTATTTAGACTTCAACCTTCATTAATTTCATAATCTTATAAAGTCTGGCCTAAATTAAATCTGAACATGTGTTGGACCATCCTCTAAATATAAAATATAAATCTAATTTCACCTCTTATTCTTCACAGTTCTCTGCTTTAAGATTGACCTGGACATATTCCTAGCTCATGCTTCCTATCCACTTCTATCCTTGGTAGCAATGGCTTCTAGCATTTGGAATAAATTTTAAACAATATACTGTGTCACACATTGTAGTATGAAGACATTATATACTTGGAATTCTTAGAACAAATGAAGAAACTAAAGCCTAGCTATATTAAAGTATTGGCTCTCATGAATAATCTGTGTGGACTATAGTACCTCAAATTTTTATTTCTGAAAAAAAAATAGCCCATCATAATGGTTAAAAAATATAATGGATTATAATGCAGGACCTAGTGTACAGGTTGAGGACAAAAGTACGTTTATAGTTGTGAGCACGAAAAACACAGAGTTTATTCTTGTATTATATTTATTTATGTATGTATTATTTTTCATATAGCACACTCTATATTCACTTTAGGATTATTTAAGTAAGATAAAGTTGTATAGGCAGGATGATACTAAGAATACCCAGGTATGAGAATTGTGTGCAGGTAAGTCATCGGATAGCAATTATAGAACTTGATTCCATTACTTGTTAAGCCACTAACTTCTTCGAAAATCATAAAGCTTTGCAGTGTTCACATGTATAAAGCACATTTATGTGAAATGTTGTTTCTATGAGATTCCCAATTTCCCTCCACAAATACCCCCCAAAAGCTATTATATTTTCTTACATTATTTATTATGCAATTGTGCTTAATCTTTTTATTCAGCATCATCTTACATTCTAATGACATATTGTCTTAAGCATTTTATATTTAATCTATTTTGTATGCATAGCTTATTACATTTATAGATTGACATTTGCATACCTGATCAATTACAAACCATCAGCACCCAGTGCAACATGACACTTTGGTTTAATTTAATTTCACTTTCAATTGGTTCCATCTTTAAATATTAATTTGGGTAAATGTGAGTGCACAATAGTGTAATTACTTCAAGCCGGAACAGATTTTATCTATTTTTAAAATTGTAGAAGTAAGATTTATGTCTACTTTCTAACTATAAAAAACATGTGCTATAAATTGTCATGCATTCGACAATACTTTTTGTGTACCTCCAAGTTGCTTCACCAGAAAACAGATTATGATAGTTTTAAATAAAGTTTCATAGAAGCATGTGGTTACCTACCAACCAATAAACAACACTATCAAATCTCTGTCTCAGATTATTTATAGCAGACGTTAAAATAAGCATGCAGAATTGGGCTGGAGCTGGTCTCTGGATAGATGTGGTTTATCATCTTCCCACACACAAAAGAGCCAACATTTTAATATTGTCCGATTTGCATAAAAGTCAAAATCAGAATTCCACCAGCTGGCTTAAACTCCAGCATGCCAACCATCGACTGGGACTGTGTGTCAGTATGTGACCTTTTTATTTAATTTTTCCCCTTTCTTTTGAAGGGTGACATTGGTTAATAAAATTATATAGGTTTCAGGTGTAGAATTCTATAATACATCATCTCTACACTGTATTGTGTGTTCACCACCTCAAGTCAAGTCTCCTTCCATCACCTCTATCCTCCTTTTACCCTTTTCTATCTCCCCCATTCTCATTCCCCTCTAATAACTGGCTGGGCTTTTGTCTGTGTCTATTTTCTATTGTGTGTGTTTTTTGCTTAATCTCTTCACCTTTTTCAACCAGGTTCCCAATCCCCCTCCCCTCTGACAGCCATCAGTCTGTGCTCTATCTATGAGTCTGTTTCTATTTTGTTAGTTAATTCTGTTCATTAAATTCCACATATGAGTAAACTCATATGATAGGTGTCTCTCTCTGAGTGGCTTATTTCACTCAGCATGCTTTCTATATCCACCAAAAGGAAAACTTGTCTTCTTTTTTATGACGAAGTGTCTATTGTGTAAGTGCACCATAGATTTTTTATGCATTCGTCTACTGATGGGCACTCGAGCTGCTTCCAAATCTTGGCTAGTGTAAGTAACCCTGCACTGCACATAGAGGTGCATATATTTTCCTGAATTAATGTTTCAGGTTTCCTTGGTTATATTTTCAAAAATAGAATTGGTGAGTCATAGAGCAGTTCTAATTTTTATCTTTTAAAGTAATTCCCTTAAATGGACTACATGGCATCACTGCATTTTGCTACAATCCCACGGTATTTCTTAACACAATGTATAAACATATACACTGAGTGGCCAGGTTATTATAACCACCTGACACGTGTAGGCAAATTAGCTATAATTTTGTGCTGAAACTGCTAGAGGGCCAGACGGTTAAAAATAGGGAAGCAGGTTGTTTACCACAACAGTAGAAGTGATTTTTTTTCCCCTGAAGATATGGGTAAGCAATGCGATTTTACAGCCTTTGAACATGGGATATATTTGAACATGAGTGGCCAGATTATTATAACCACCCCATTAGTACTTTGTTGGGCCACCTTTTGCCTTCAATACTGTGGCGATTCTTCTTGGCATTGACTCCACAAGATGTTGAAAGGTGATGCGAGGAATCTGACACCATGCCTGATGACTAGCACTGTCCAGTCCTGTGAGATTTGATGGTTGTGGAACCAGCTGCCTGATGGCTCTTTTAATTTCATCCCACAAATGCTCAATTGGGTTGAGATCTGGTGATTGTGGGTGCCACCTAACCAAGGGAAAGTCTCCCTCATGTTCTTGAAACCATTCCTGCACAATATGAGCACCATGGCATGGCACGTTGTCTTGTTGAAAGAAGCAATCTCCATTAGGATACACCATCAACATGATAGGATGAACTTGATCAGCAATGATATTTAGCTATGTTGTGCTATTCAGATGTTGTTCCACACAAATTAAAGGGTCCAAATCATGCCAGGAAAACATGCCCCAAACCATAATACTGCCCCCACCAGCTTGAAGGGTTGTACTCATGCATGCGGGATGCATGCCTTCATGCTGTTTCCGCCAAATTCTCACTCTGCCATCTGCATGATGCAACTGGAAATATGATTCAGCGGACCACATGACTTTTTTCCAATGCTCGACTGTCCAATCCTTGTGTTCCTGTGTGAATTGGAGACGTTTTATCTCGGTAATTGCAGACAGCAAAAGTGTTCGAACAGGCCTTCGGCTTCCATATTGCATATGATGTAGTGTATGGCTAATTTGCCTACAAACGTCAGGTGGTCATAATATATCCCATGTTCAAAGTCTGTTAAATTGCGTTGTTTTCCATATCTTTAGAAAACAATCACTTCTACCTTCATGGTAAATAACCTTCTTCCCTATTTATAATGGCCTGGCCCTCTAGCAACTTCAGCACAAAATTATATCTAATTTGCCTATAAATGTCAGGTGGTCACAATAATCTGGCCACTCAGTGTATGGTACCATTATGGCTGACTCATGTTTGAAGCATTGTGTTTCCTGTTCCTCATATATGATGTCCTTATTCTAGAAAAACATTCAGATTATTGGGGGAGGTGGGCGGAGATCTTCATCAGTGCTGGTTGGATGCTGTTTCAGAATCACATAATGGAGGAATCTTCAAGAAAGTGTGCCACTAATCATGTTCATTTCTATGTTTACAAAATTAAAAGCCTGGACTTGTTCATTAATATGCATCACTGTTTATAATTTCCCATACTCAACCTCCTCCTATAATTCCTCTTCCTTCTTTCTTTAGCTCAGGTTAGCACTGAACATTGTATAAAAATTAATATCATTCAGCAAATATTGGGAAACATAGTAAAGGGTTTTGTTTATTTCTCTTAAAGGTGTTTATTTTCTGCCTCTAGGAAACTGGAATAGGAAGTGAACAGAAACCAAAAGTTACTTTACCTTAGGAACATTTCTTATTTTCCTGAGTTATTTTGCCATTATTTCCCCCCAATTTATGACATATTGAAGTGATTTGAGAGAATGTTGCTACCGTGAGGTTTTCCATTAAATAGCTATGAGACTCTGGGTAAGTCATAAAGTCTATTTTCATTTTCTGTTGAAGAGATGTCTAATACAGTGATTGAGAGCACAGACGGAGGAGTTTGAATGCTGTCTGCCCCTCATTGTCGAGTCCTGGTGCAATGAACCCGGAGTTTGGGATCTTGGCATTTACACTTGCCCAATGGAGATGCTACCAATAGCATTTCCCTCAGAGGGTTACTTTACTGATTCAATGGGCTAATTCTGTCAAGCACTGGAATTGTGGTTGGAATATACTACTGCTATGTAAGATTGTTAAAAGTAAATGAAGCTGTTGATAAATTCTATAGATTACATCTAAATAAGTCACCAGCTTTAAAGTTCCATCTAATATTCTGTGACTTGATAATAATAATAATAATAATATGTTATTTTAAATACCTTTTTAAGTATGTGATATTAAGTGAGTTACCACTATTATTAGTGTTTATTTTAATTTTATAAACAAAATTGTGGCCAAATATTTTTTCAAATGAGTCTGTGTACAATTTTTAATAGTAACAAAATGGAGAGAGTGAAGCTCATCTATGGAAAGTCACTATTCAAGGTCACACTAATCTTTTAGACTGAAGTAAAGTTTCATTTCTATTAAAAAAGCAAACACCTAGTAGCTTGATACAAAATTCCTTATATCTCAAATATAAGTTAAGAAATTTGAAAGTTTACATACTTATACTGATAATGTATGGTGATAATTAGAAGGCAAAATATCACATCAGGTAACTGTTATGACTTTTTTCAATATTAACCCTACTTTAATGTTATCTATACTTAGAAAACTTACTAATTATGTTGGATTCTACCTGAAGATCCCAAATATAAAAAGAGTATACTTCATTAAAGCTATTCTTGTGAAGTTCATTTACTAATCTAAATATTAAAATTATTCTTTCCAGAAGATTTTAATTTGCTGCTTAATTATAGGGTGTTGGAATGTCCCAACAATATTGAAATTGCTTACTAAAATCTGTAATTTAATTTCATATGGAAATGCAAACTTAAGCCAGTATAGTTCTGTACTAGAATATTTTAATTGCATTTCTGTTTTCAATGAAAATCTATTTTAAACTGTACTTCAGGAGTCATTGAGAATTACTATCAAATGGAACTTAATTCAAAAGAAATAAAATAATACATGCATACAATGATGGAGCAGGAAGGAAGTACAGGATATATCTAGTCCAATGGCTTTATTTAAGGGAGACGAAATTTAAAACCATGCATGTGAAGTTGTCAAAATGTATTCAACAAGGCAGAGTCACAGCCAAAACTGGATACAGGTCACCCTAATCACTGAGCATTTGTCACAAGCAAGTGTTCAGTGGGGCTGGAATGTGAAATAATTCTCCAGTTCAGAAAACTGAATGATGTTTAGGAAAGTTTATACATACTTTTTGTTATTATTTTGTTTAAAATACTGAAAGCAATTAACATTGAATGATGACTTCTCACTGAGAAAGAACTATTGTAAAGTTAAAAGAATTGTATCGACCAGTAGGTTCAAAGTGTTAGTTGTAGATATTTTTAACATTAAATATTTTATACTCAAATAACTTAGTAAATGATTCTCAAAAAAATTTAGAATTATGGCAGGATCTATTCTTTCTGCTTTCAGAGTAATCAAAAAATAATTATTATCTTATTCAATACAGAAATCATTCTTATATCTCCTTTCATATCTCAGACTGTTCTCAAGTGATTATTATATACATACACACAAACACACACACAACAAACACATACACACAACACACACATACACAGAGCCATATCCATTATAAGCACACTCATTGTTTAAATCACATATATTCAACAGAAATTAAGTGCAAATGAAGGAGACAGACATTTAGTTATTTTTCACTATTAATAATTATTGGTGTATAATAATTTATAGCAACATTATAAAATGCAGAAATCTATAAAGATTTTAAGTGAACCCATAATTCACCAATATGCTCATAGCCACAGTGAATGTTCTTTTTCCCAGATTCTTAACCATCCATGTGTGTTTAGGGATGCATCTGTGTGTTTTCATGGGCTAAGTTCATGGAAATAAATCCCAGTATTTTTAAAGTAGAGTATTACAAAAATTTAACCCAAATGTTTAAATAAAAAGGCATTACTAATTATAAATCAACCTTTAAAGTTGCAGACAAAATATATTTGGTCTCTATAAGGTAGTTTATGCCTTAAAGCATGTACACCATCCTTGAACAAAGAAATCAAATATGATGCATTCAAACACGCAGACAAACACATCTATAAACTGGCCAGACTCTATGAGTTTTGATGCACAAAATTTTATTTTATTTTTAAATATCTTCTAATTGTAATTTTGGTCTAATACCCACTAATTAGACACTAGGAGACGGATTCCATTCATTAACTCAGTAAATATTTTCGTGCCATGGTATGTGAGAATCATTCTCTTAGTTAATTAGGTAAAAAGCAGGGAATGAACACTACCAAGGCAATAACAAAGCCCTGCCCAGATAGAACTCGTCGTCTGATAGGTAAACAGACATGACAGAAATTAGACAAAGTAGTACACAACGTGGCAAGAAGTGATAGTACTATGAATAAGAAGAAAGCAGGAAAAGGAATGAGAACTGAAATAGGAAGCATTGCTTGAGATGGATTAGTTTCAGGAAGTCGTTTGAATGAGCTAACAGTTTGAGCACAGACCTAAGTAAAGTGAGGGAATTAGACATCTGTCTCTCATAAACCCAATAGCCACGTGGGATGAATGCCGCCAACCAGCACCTGAGCAGGGAAGCAGATCCTCTGTCAGTCAAGTATTCATGTGTAAACCCAACTGGTGGCTTGCCCCTTTGTGAGACCCCAACCAAAGGATCAAAGCAAGACATACCTGGACTCCTGGCTCACAGAAAATGTGAAATGAATATTATTGTTTGACACCACTAAGCTGTGGTAATATGTTATATAGCACATGAAGAAATAACACACATTTAACACCTGGAAGTGGGGTGCTGCTGTAAGAAACACCTCAAAATGTGGGAGTGGCAGTGGAACTGGACATTGAGCAGAGGCTGGAAGAATTTTAAGGAGCATTAGAGATAAGCCCCAAATTTCCTTGATCAAACTGTCAGTAAAGAATGACCTTTGAGGACCCAGCCTCAGGCCTCAAAAATCAAGGGAGAAACAGGTTTCTGAAAACTGCAGGAGGGAGTACCCTTGTTATAGCAGAAAGCTTAGTAAAACTGCTTCCTGACGTATGTGGAAAGCAAAACTTGTAAGGGATGAACTTGTTTATTCAGTTAAGGAGATTTCTAAGCAAAGTGTTGAAGGTGCCGCCTGCCTTTTTCTTGCCACATCTAGTCAAACCTGGGAGAGGTCAATTGAAGGAATATTCTTTTAAAAGAAAATAAACCAAACTGGATCTTGATGGTTTGAAATAACCTTTCCAGATGGTAAAGGATGCTGAAACTCAGGATCATCCTCCAAAAGCATGGCATACGGAAAAGCTGAGGATGCAACTATACAACCTTCTGCTTAATATCAGAATTTATTGGAAAAAAAAAAGGTATTCAATCTTACAAAGGGCCCTTCAAGAAATTAATAAGTGTGTCTAGCAGATTCTTTCAATCAGCGTAGGAAAATTGAGAGCACTGTCCTTCATCCATGGGAACAGAAGGCAGAGAGGGATTATCTCCAAAAAGTCTGTGACATACACCTGAGAACTATATAATTTTATTAACCACTAGAGGCCCAGTACATGACATTCATGTACTGGGGGGGGGAGAGGAGGGCGGGATCCCCCAGCCTGGCCTACACTCTCTTGAGCCTAAGCAGGGAGTGGGCCTAAGCCAGCAGTCGAACATCCCCTGAGAGGTCTTTAGTGCTGGGGTTCCATCAGCCATAAGCACAGCTTCTGGCAGAGCAGTACTTTCCCTGTGGGAGCATACTGCCCACCAGGGGGCAGCTCATGCGTTGAGTGTCTGCCCCCTGGTAGGCAGTGTGCATCACAGCAACTGGTTGTTCTGCAGTTCAGTCGATTTGCGTATTAGGGTTTTATTATATAGGATTGTCACCCCACTAAATTCACTGAAAAAGAAAAAAAAATCTGTGAGGATATCTTTTGTCTAATGACTGAACCCCATTGAAATCCACCTGAAATCCATGAGGTTCTTGAGAAAATTATTTCCGCAGAAACATTGCCAGTTTGGACTGGAAGAGACAAAGAAAGTACCAAAGCAGACACCTGAAACTCCAAAAATCCACCTAGCTGTGTCTTACATCATTCAGGCCATTATAACAAAAATGCCAGAAATTGTGTGGATTAGAAATAACAAACCTTTATTTTTCATATTTCTAGAGGCTGGGAAGTCCAAGATTAAGGCACCAGAAGGTTAAGTGTTTGTGGAGAGCCCAGTTCCTGGTTCATAGGTGGCCATCTTTTTGCTGTGTCCTCACATGGCAAAAGGGGCACAGGAGTTGTCTGTGGAATCTCTTTTATGAGGGTACTGATCCCATTCATGAGGCTCCACTCTTGACCTAAGCACAACCCTAAGATTCCACCTCCTAACGCCATCCCATGAGAGGTTAGAATTTCATCATATACATTTGGGGTATACAAACCATAAGAGGCTGGAAGCAGACTGATTGATAAACTCTGTAACTGCAAACACATGCTACCTTTCATGAAAAGGGATGACACAGAGGAAGGGGCCAAGTAATCAGAGCATAAAGTAATGAGCAACAAGTCATTACCTGTGAGCTTTGAAATCTCACCAAGAAATCTCTAACGTGTTTCCCAGCTAGATCAGAACTCCTATTAAACAGGAGTTTATTTTTGACTATTTACCGCTTCTCAAGCTGAACTTTTCTGGCTCATATCCTATATACCTGCCCTATTCATGGCACCAAGGCCAATAACTTGTGCTTTGTTTTATAAGTACAAACTTGGAAAGACATTTTGTCCCAAGAACTGTATTTAGGGGTTACACTCAAAAACCTCATTTGCTCCAAGAAATGATTTAGATGATGAGGTTTTTGTCTTTGATCTGATGCTTAATGGGATGAGATTTGGGAGAGCTGTGGGAGAGAGGATGGATTTTGAATTTGGAAGAGATATGACTAAACCTACATCATTGGAGTATGGCTCTGGGTATCGGTCTATGCATATTCACCTCTATCTCTCCCACCCCCTGCAGTAGTTAGAAAACCACTGGGCTAGATTATTTCCAACTCCTTCCATCTCTAAAATTTACTTTTATTTTTCAGGGAGACATATAGTCAAAACACACGCAATTTTATCAAAGAACAAGCCTCATGACATATGAAGTTTAATTCCTAACATCACAGTGAAAGTACTTAGCTCTCAAAACCCCAATGTTATCTAAACATTTAAAGACAAAATTCACGTAGGGTGCTTAAATTCAAGAAGATCTAGCAGATAGTAAATAAGTGTTATATTTTAGGTATTTTAATCATTATTATGAAATAACATTTCATACATTATTTATTCTGAAAGTGGAATAGAAATATCTTAGTATGGCAAAAAAAATGCACAAGATATGGTGAATATCAAATTAAGATAATTTGAAAACCAGAAAATACGATTTCATTATAATAATTTATATTATCAAAAAATCTCTCCTTTAGTGACTCCCCTCCTACTTGAAGAATCTAATGCTTTATTTATGTAGAGATACTTCTCTTTTCATGAAAGTATATTTATAATATTCATGCCACTAAATATAATTCTCCTTCTTCCTTGAGGCCTTCCCTGGTCACTGCAGAAACAGCTGTTCCCCATTAACTCTGAATCCTTTCCATTTTCTCCTTTATCCATGAATGCATCCCTTGCTATGACGTAATGGAATCATCAATTCGGATTTCTTCTCCACTGATGCCCAAGGACCCATTGGAACAGGGCTTATTTTGATGCATCTTTATCTCACTCTCAGCACTTAGCACAGGGTATTGCATACAGATGATCATCAGCTTGTTCTATGTGCTGCCATAATGACTCAACTCAAACTTAGGTAATTTTTCCCTTTGTTGATTTAATTAAAATTATAATATTTAACAGACATAAGATGTAGTTTCTATATTCCATTCCTTCTACTCCCAAAATCACACAATTCCATAGCTGTAAAGAGTATCATTTAACCTCTGTAAAATTCCCTTGCATCACTGATAAAATGGTATTATAACACCTTATCTTTTAAAATAAGAAAATTCTGAAACAAAAGATCTGTCCAGCCCTGACTGGTTTGGCTCAATGGACAGAGCATTGGCCTGCAGACTGAAGGGTCCCAGGTTCGATTCCAGTCAGGGGCATGTACCGTGGTTGTGGGCACATCCCCATTAGGGGGTGTGCAGGAGGCAGCTGATCAATGTTTCTCTCTCATTGATGTTTCTCACTCTCTATCCTTCTCCCTTCTTCTCTGTAAAAAATCAATAAAATATATTTTTAAATAAATAATAAAAAAGATCTGTCCAGGTATCATGTAAGTCTTAGATCTTTAATAATAAGTGAGGACTGTCAGAAGATACATCTCCTGAAGTAGAAAGTAATTTTTTAAATTAATCACAGAGAATTATAATGATTTGTGGAAAATACAAGTGACTTTTCTTTAATTTTTACCAGAATTTCCAGGTGGCTTTGTTGTAGGAAACTTTTTTTTTTTTTTACTAAAAAAATAGGTAGCTTGAAATATTAAAGCAAAGTTATAGGATTGGACATGAAAGAGAAATCCAACACTCTCTGAGTTTAATTTGAAAATGAAAATAAGGGCTTCAAATAAAGATGCTGGTGTGAAGAGGGGGAAAAAAGCAGATTCATGCATATAATCAAGGTATATTAAGGTTAAATCACAACTGAGATGAGCACTTAAAAAATCAAAAAATCTCTCGAAGTATGGATGAAAAAAGTATCCAAGTGAGGATGTATAAAACATGCTAGATGACATACTGCTTTTCACTAGTTTTTTAATTTTTTTGTGATGGACTTTGATTTGGTCAAATAAGTGGGACTTATTTTGGGCTGGTGAACAATTTTGCAATGTTACAATGAAGAGGAATATAAGAGAAATTTAGAGGAACTCATTATTTATCAGTGTATTGTTAGTAGAATTCTATCTCTCCATTCCTCTTCTGCAATCAACTGGGAAATATTCTATGCTTTTAAGAGCTTTCACAACTATATTAGGCCTGCCCAGATAGTCTCCCTATGTTGAGGTCAACTATGTAATACAACATAACCACAGGAGTGACATCTGATCATATTTACCATTTCCAGCTATATCCAAGAGAGGGGGTTACTCAAGGTCAAGAACACCCAGGCTTATGCTTAGACTCTGTCTACTAAAATAGGAAAAAGAGTTCAACTTTAGCTCAGAGTTACAGGTTTTCGTTCAATGCAAAAAGGAATCCATCGGTTATTTTTATTATACATTGACTGTTAAGTTTAATAAATAACATAAGAGTAAAAGTTAACACAGCACTTTGCCACGTATGCTTTCACATTTGTCCCTCATTGGAAGCTTAGGCAACTCTCATTATACTGATTTTTTTCACATGTAGAAACAGAGCGCAGAGATTTTTTAAGTAAAATCTCCTCAGGTTTCACCGGCAAAAAACTGTTAATTCACAGCAAAGTCTAATTCTGAATATATTCTGTTTTACTTTACCCTGGATAACTTATTGTAGATAACTTATTGTTACCAGAATTGCCAAACATGATTGCTTTCTCTACTGGCTGACCAGAGTGAGTGCGTTCTATTACCTTTTGGTGTGATTTGTAATATAAGCATATGAATTACAAACGTGACCATTAAATCAGAATGTCGTCTAAGATGATGTGAGTCTTGTTTCCCTGCATCTTTGAAGCAATGGTGGTGTTGAGTGTAGTGAGGAGAATACTGGAAGAGGAATTCCAGTTTGGGCCTCTTTATCATCAGGTGATCAGTCTCTCTTCAGTGGGGCCTCCAACTCTCCCCTCAGCTAAATGTCTGGAAGCCCATTCTGACCTACTTAGCTTTCTAAATAGGTTTGCCTGGTGCTTTATATGTCAGTAATTGGGTTGAGGAGAGGAAAACACCATTCATTAAACTCCTGTCACCTGTCCACTGCCAAGTCTCTTCATTTCCTAAGCATTCCCAGTCTCTCTTGTTTAAGTTAGTTGGCTATTATAATGCAGCTTCGTCAGAGGACTTAGGAATCATGTTTAGATCCATAGGGACACTGAAATAATTTAAGATATCATAACCCCTTATTTGGAATACTTTTAAGAGAAATTTTATCTCTAGCACTTTTCTGCCAAGTTAAATAAATGTACAACTTTAGCAACTGGTTGCTCTTAATATATTGCTTGCAAAAACTTGCGTAAGGATTCTCAGTGATAGTCCTTAGGAGAATTCTGCTTGAATAAGGCTATAGACTCAAATAGTTTCATGAAATTCTGATTTTTGAGTGTCTATCTTTTCAGGGAGACAGAGTACTCCATACACCGTGTACTTTAGTCTCAGTGGCCTTAGAATTTCTCACAGGGGATAGCTCTTCCTCATGTTTTGAGTGTGATTACATTGCAGCCTTTTCTAGGAGTTCAAGTGTCAAAGCAAAGAGTTCTATGGAAATTACTGAACATTAAAATATTTTCGAATAGGAAGCTAATGGTGTATAAGAACCATAGGAGCAGAAAACAAACGACATTTTAAAAAAGGAAATAAAGAGAATATATAGGTATACATATGTGATAGATTAAAAGATAATTGGATAATAGATAGATAAATGGTAGGTAAACAGAGTTGCTAACTTTTTGCTATTTCAGCTTTCTGAAATTCCTAGGTCTGGCATGATAAAAAGACTTTAGGTATTTCATTCAATTTTTATATTCAAATAGGAAAAGTAAAAATAGATACTTAGGGAGATAAACTATTTACTAGTATATTTCTTCCAACTATAATTCAGATCATCCATGCTTTGCTTATATAAGCACCACATCTGATTCTACATTACCATCTCAAAACCCAAATATGCTTATAAAAGAAGTTCCTACCTGTTTATAATATATTGAATTAAAAAATAAGAGTTATGGTTGGTATGTTAGAATCAATAAGAATACAGAAAGATAGTAGGTTAAAAGTTATCATAAGAATCTGACTTTATTCAATTCCATCTATATAAATAGACACTTCAGAGATGTCATTTTGCATTATCATTGACTTGTTCCATTATTTCCATGAAGATATTTGCCAATGTCTATTAAAAAGCAAAATAATAGCAAATTTTACTCTAAAGCTCTAAATTTTTATAATTTTAATTTAGTTACTAAGCCAGCTAAAGTGCTAGTATATTAAATCAAGTTCTTTAAAGAAAAAACAAGTTCAAATTATGATAACAATATTGGATTATATTTAAAAGTAAGAGAATGCATTTTTGTTGACTTTCACATACACGAAAATCTGTCATATAAATTCTGAAACTCTCTAAAAATTATTTTGAGCTTTTGTAGATATACCATATTTTTAGAGCTTATCACAGACAAAATATTATTTTCTCCAGCTTTTATATTGGATTACTAATTACTTTACTTGGTAACTGTCAAACAAACACATTCAGTTTTTTTTTGTTTTGTTTGTTTGTTTGTTTTACATCAGTCAATTTGAAGCACCATGCAAGGGAGACCAGTGTCATGAGCTTGATATTCATTTGACTTTTCATAAATGCAAACAGAAATACTCTCCCTGGAAAATGTTGCTTTGAAAATTGTAGTTGAATGAATTCTACTATTTAAAAAAAACATATGCAATAGTATATATTGTTCTGTTTTTTAAAACATGTTATGCATACCTTGTAATAAAAATCATTTCATTTTAAACTCTGAAAAATGTGTGTTAAAGGTAATTTCTTTAGCAATGAAAAACCAGTAGATCAGTAGATAGAGATTGTTTCTACTTATAAATTAACTGCTAAGTAGGCATGTGACTTTACACATTATTTGATTTTTCCTACTTAGAAAACAAGACAAATAGGATCTCTGATATCAGTAAAATAAGCAAGGCTGATATAACGGTATAATGGATGAAAAATAAAGTCTTATTGCTACTTTGGCAGTTATTGGTGACTGGAAGTAAGGATCCTATTGTTATATAATTTGAAATTGTGGCTTTCTTCAATGATACAAGAAAATGCAGGAGGGGCTGTGCATGAGCAAGTATACACAGACTTGCTGTAGCACAAAGACTATGAGCAAAGATTCACTCGCCCCTTTATCAAAGGCATATGACAAAGACTCCCACCTCGGCCAAACTATAGACAGGCTCTTTTGAGACTTTTAGACTGGGTTGTCTCCTTTGTTCTCAAGAGCCCAGCTGTAGCCAGGATCTCCTTCTCTCAATATCTGATCATTCTTATTTTTTCATTGTAACAAAACCCACATTTTCCTCAGTACTGCCTGATAGACCTTTTCTGCAATGATGAAGATGTTTTATAGCTGTGGTCATTCTTGACATCTGATCATATTACTCACACCCCAGTAATATAGACTGAATATATGTGTCCCCTAGAACACATATGTTGAAACTTAATGCCCAAGGTAATGGTATTAGAAGGCAGGGCCTTTGGGAGGTGATTAGGTCATGATGGTGGGGCCTTAATGTATGAGATCAGTGCCCTTATAAAAGAGACCCAGAGCACTCTTTACCCCTCTAACCATGTGGAGTTAGAGGGGAAGGTTGCCTTCTATAAAGCAAAAAGCAGGCCTCATCAGACACTGAATCTGCTGGGTCCATGGTCTTGGAGTACTTAGCCTCCAGAACTGTGAGATATACATTTCTGTTATCTCCAATTATCACAAAAGTACAAAAACAACTGCATATTTTCCCTTCTGGAAGACCTCAGGAAGCCTTGTCGCTTATGAGAGAAATCACAAATTCTGCATTATTTAGTTTTATGTTCTGGCTTCCACTTTATTCTTCATATTTATTGGCAATCCTTACAGCCCATGCCACAACCATATTCATGGCATTCAGCTCTGCATACGTAATAGTATGTCACAACTCTGCATTTGCTATTGTTTATGTCTACCCAATTTCTCCATATCTCAGTCCATCTAATTCCTATCCCTCATCTCAAACAAGCCCCTTCAGGGAATCCTCTCCCATCTTCCTATCTTGGATCTGTGTGCTCCTACGGTATATTGTCATTTTACTTCTAAAGTATTGACCGAACACTATTGCAATTTTCTCTACTTCACCCAATAGACCTCATAAGGGCAGGCAGAAAATCATGTATGTGTTGTTGTTTTCAGGGATACCACAGTATCTGACATCACATAGCTGCCTAATATATTCTGTGGAAAAGAGGAAACATTAATAAATAAAAACATTTATTTTTATTGATACAACATTTTAGACATCATGAAGCCCTAAATGGTTTGGCTCAGTGGATGGAGTGTCAGCCTGCGGACTGAAAGGTCCCAGGTTCGATTCCACTCAAGGGCATGTACCTTGGTTGAGGGCACATCCCCACTAGGGGGTGTGCAGGAGGCAGCTGATTGATGTTTCTCTCCCATCGATATTTCTAACTCTCTATCCCTCTCCCTTCCTCTCTGTAAAAAATCAATAAAATATATTTTAAAAAAAGAAATCATGAAAAATGTTCTGTATTGTGTTAGGTCAACCCCTTAGCATAGAGTGTGTATCTGTCTATAATTATTACACATGGGGTTGACCCTCTGCGGGGAAGGGATCTTTTTAAAAAGTTCCATAACTAAAGAAAACTGCTGGTAACTGGAAAACAGGTAGCATTTAACCAACTCTCTTAACACATCTGTGAGTCCTGGTGACGTGTCCAGTTGTGCATCTCTCTACCTCCTAATGGCACGATCACAGCTACACAGCAGTAATCTAAACCAGCAGCTAGATGCATTTTCTCAAACTGCAGAAAATGAGGATTTCAACGCTACACACCAATTTCCCTTCGTAAGGTGTTTCACTCATTATATTCATTAACCTTATTTCCACTGTGTTAGTTTATATTGCTCTCTGCTTGAGGAGTTTAATGAGTATGTGAATTCCACTGGGTATTCTGATTACAATATAAGAAAACAAATTACCCTGAGTTTTTTTGGGGGGGGCCTCCCATATGAATTTTACTTTCTTCAATTATGGGTTTCTCAACCCAAATTATAATATTCGTGACAAATAAGCTGATATGTCAAGAACAAATTTATATATCCTAATTTGGCCCTGCTAGAATGGAAAAATACATGAGCTTTTGAGTGAAAGGACTAGTTCTATCTCCACTCCTTACATTTTGCTTGACATTGGGGAAGTCTCCGACCACGCTTAGCTTCGAATTCTCTTCCTGCTAAATGTGGATACTAATTAGATACAGATTCTGTCAGAATCAAGAGAGGAGTAGATGTAAATGCACGTTTTTATATTCAAGGATATATATGAATTTCACAGTATAAAATTATACATGCACATTGTCATCAGTCCTGCTCAGTCCTATTCAGGTATTGACCTTCTGCCTCTGAGTACAGTCAGGGAGTATAATTAAGCGGAACCTGACATCTAGTTCTGCCTCTTTAGTCAGGAGCATTAATGGTGACATTGAGAAGCTCACAGTAACCTCAGCAAAGCTGGCTCCTACCGTTAGTTTTAATAGATTCTGAGAACCACCCCTGTTTTAGAGTTACTGGATATGACTACATCACTACCTGTCAAGATCATTCTTCCTCTTTTGTATGCCCTCCCACCCCCGTCCTTCCATGACTCAAACACTAACATAAATTTTGCCTCTACCTGGAATCTACTCCTTGTCACTTACAGCAGTCCCCCATTTTCTTCAACATATACCTGCCAAGGTCCCTGATGGCTGAAACTACACATAGTACTGGACCCTGTATATAAGTTTTCCCTACATATACATGCACTGTGTAAAGTTTAAGTTATAAATTAGGTCACTTCACAGACAGAAGATTCGTTCTTGCCAGTAAATCTTAGAAACCTCAGCACGTGATTATTTATTCTTTCCTAAAGTCAAGAACTTGTACCTTTTCATGTCCAGGAAGCGGATTATGGCTGCTCTGGCATATCCCAATTACCACCAACACTATTCTTGAGGCCCTTATTAAATAAGTAAAAGTCACCGGAACTCGAACTCTACAATGCCTCAGCAGTACCTCAATAACCAAGAGGGTACTAAGTGGCTCTGGGCAGGGATCATGGACAGCATGGATGTCCTGTGCATAAGGACCATGCACCCGCAGGGGCGAGACAGGGGGTGGTGGTGCGACATTTCATCAAGACACTGAGAACCCACAGCACGCACTTTAAGGCCTAGGAACTGTTTATTTCTGCAATTTCCCGTTTAATATTCTTGGACCAGGGCTGACTCTAGGTAACTAAAACTGCAGAAAGCGAAGCAGCAAATGCAAGGACATACTGTATTCTGAAGAATCTGTTGATACCTCTATAATGTGTCAGTCAATACAAAAAATAAAGTGTTGATCTATATCTTAACTCAATCAAGACATTAGCAATGTCCTACGAAGGTTAGCATTTAAGGCCTGGGCGTTCCCTCATTTATGTCGTTTATCAAAAGCCCTCTGTTGCATGCACTCTCCAAAGATTCAATTGCCCTCGCAGCATTACCATGTGGAGTGAACGTGCAGCCTTCCGGCTTCTTCTCTTAGAAGTCACCGTTCCACCCCAACAACAAGTAAAAGCCTGAACAAACTGAAAAGTCAGCAATTCTTAGAGCCTGAAGAGAAGTGAGGTCACAGGGCAAACTGCCGCTCAGGAATTGGAAAGACACACAGTAACAGAATCAGGACTTATCAGAGCAGAAACCCACCGTCAGAAGCCTCCCCAGGAACCGCTGCACAGGCAGAACCCCTCCTCTCCCTCCCCCCACCCCCAACTGTAATTGACAAATTCCTGGGGCTCGGTGGGGACAAGTCTGAGACCCACTCCGACTCCTGGCCTCTACCAGGTTCTTGCAGTGAATATCAAAGAAACATTCCCTCATGCTTTCCAACAGGGTAAGGACAAAGTAACCATTTAAAAATCCCCCACATGGTCTGCTCTTTCTAAACAAAGCCTGCACTCAGAAAAATCAATTTTATCAGAGCCTGACCTGGTGATGTTGTTAGAAAACTGTCTCTGAGAAGAAAATTTTAAACTTTGGGAAGCTTGAGAAAGAAAGCGAACCTTGGTATCTGCTGAATCAGCATCTTTTTTTTTTTTTTTTTTTTTGCTATCCTAAAAAAAAATTCAGTCATCTTTTAATTTGTTAACAATTTTAAGACACATAACACCAATTGTTAAAATCTATTCTAGTGAAAGTGGGACTTTGCTATGAATTTTTTCCTAACATTCTGTATTTTTCCTCCATATGTCGTTTGCCTTAACAAAAATTAATAAATGCAATCAGATATAAAGACAGTATTTAGGTTATAAGAAAAATGTAATGAATCTTGGAGAATATAACGTCATAGCAGACTGTAGCCATTATTAAATTGCTCCCCTAGTCTCTTGATATTTTTACACCTTTTTATTTTATATACAAAAGTAAAGGTATCAGAGAACTTCCCATATATTATCCATTTAAAACACTAACAAGAAAAACTAACTCATTGAATGAGCTGGACAAATTGGAATATGAACTTAAAGTTGTTTTCTTATCCACCACTGTTTTTAGTCTTATTCTGGGCAGCCAATGGTCTTACTAAAAGAGTGTGTGCTTTTTAAATAAGAGACAGGTTACCTTTATTCATCATTCTACCCTCAGGTCCTGGCACATAGTAGTTTTAAAAGAAGTTTCCTGAATGAATACATTAAGACATTAAGATATTACGAAATCATTGTTTTCAGAAATTATTTAGTGGCCTAGTTATCAATAATATCTTCTGATCAAGAGAATTCAATCATGAAAGTGGTAACTTGGCAAAAGTGCCCTAGTGTTTGAATGCAAAACAAGTTGAATAAAATGCAAATAAAAAATCAAAATATTATTTCTCCAGATGAGATTCACAATGACTGGAATCTTGACAAAGGTGGCAGCATTGGATAAATAATTATCCAAGAGCTACTGTAGAAGAAGAATCAATTTTTCTGCATGAGTAAGTGAATATAGGCAACAAAGATAAAACTAAAATATGAAGTTTCACTCCTTACGACTTTGATAAAGAAGAGAGTAATGGTGTGATTGCCAAATATGTGGGGATTCAGAAGCATATTGATTTAAAAAGTCAAATATTGGTCTTTAAATTCTGAGATAATATTCAGGCATTTAAGTGTAATTTTTTTCAAATTTAGAAACATCAAATTAGAGAATTAAAATAAAAAAATCAACATTGCAAGTTATTATTAAAGAAGTGAGAACTGCCATGTGAGCCTAGATTATTTGGAGAGGAGTATATATAACTAGAGGCCCAGTGCACAAAATTCATGCAGGGGAGTGAGGGTCCCTCAACCTGGTCTGAACCCTCTCGCAGTCCAGGACCCCTTGCTCCTTACCGCCCACCTGCAGCAGAGGTGGGAGAGGCTCCTGCCACTGCTGCTGTGCTCCCCAGTGGTGAGCCTGGCTTCTGGCTGAGCAGCACTCCCCCTATGGGAGCACACTGACCACCAGGGAGCAATTCCTGGGTTGAGCATCTGCCTCCTGGTGGTCACTGTTCATCATAGTGACAAATTGTTTCACTGGTTGTTCCACTGTTTGGTCAATTTGCATATTAGGGTTTTATTATATAGGACTGTAGGCCCAGTGCACAAAATTTGTGCATGGGAGGAGTGTCTCTCAACTGGCCTGCACCCTCTCCAACCTGGGACCCCTTAGGGGATATCTGACCCTGGTTTAAGTTGAATCCCTGTAGATTAGGCCTAAAACAGCAGTTGGACATCCCTGTCATAATCTGGGACCACTGGCTCCTGCTCACCTACCTGCCTGACTGATTGCCCCTAACCACTTCTGCTTGCCAACCTGATTGCCCCCTAACCACTCCCCTGCCAGGCCTGGTCACCCCTAACTGCCTTCCCCTGTTGGCCTATTCACCCCCAACTGCACTCCCCTGCTGGCCATCTGTGGTAGTCATCTTGTGATGACATCGCATGAGGGCATCACATGAGGGTGTGATGCCACCTAGGCTTTTATGATATAGGATATGTTCTCAAAAGCAGAGGAATCCACGTTAAGCTCTGAGTTTTTATCAGATTCGGAGACAGGAAATGCTGCCATTGATTGAGCATGTTGTGTGCTACTAAAGAGAGGAGTGTGGTTTAGAGAGAACAAAGAAGTCGCTTAAACTTATATAACTAGCAGATGCTATCAAATCCAACATCCAGGACTCACCTTCAATCTATCTCAAAACCTTTTTTTCTCCACCAATGATAATAACACACATGGAATTGACTGAAAGAAGGAAGGATTCAGGTTTTAATGGAGACACATGTTTTAAGGCTGGATTATTAAATGTATAAATTGACTTGGGAAGAAAAAGTTGAGGATGATAAAAGTAAAATGTGTTAAAAAGACCCAGTGACCCAAATTGTCCTTGAATGACCAGGATTGGAAAGCCATGTCACTATGCTATCTGACCATCACTAAATAATACTTAAGTTACCTCTGTCTTTTCTAAGAATTAAAACTCTTATAAACAATCTTCCTCGGCAGTGCTTCTAGCAAATTTGTCTTGAAAGATGTCCATAGTCCTGTACACTCTATGTCTCATGCAACTGACAAGGTAATGACAGGGGCAATTTTAAACTGTTAAAATACTGCAGTATTTGATCTTTCCCAGTGCTGATTTCAGCAAAAGAAAGGCAAATGTTCATTATGTCAAAAAGAATGTAAAACACAAAATATGATGCCAGTTTCTCAGACTTTTCCATCCAAATCTTCTTCCAAATGACAGGAATATGTCAAAATTATAGTCAGGAAAAATGAAGAAAATGTTGGTTGATCTCAAACTAAGAAAGTAGTTACTATTAACAAGCTTTGAGATTTTAGAAATCTCCATTTATGTATAACAGAACATGATTTTATATTAGCTAGAATAAATGATAGGGATGGGGTAATATTCGCTGCAATAAAAATGATCTTTGCTTATATGAGGCAGGTTTTACTCTTTGATTTTCTATTTGATTCAATGCTCAACCTAATGAAAATGCTACAGTAAATAAAATGCATTGCCATTACACAATCATTCGTAATTTTGTTTAATGTAGCTGTGTATGACTTCAGGTTTTCATAAATAAAGTCATTTAGTTGCCCAACATTAAACTGCTAGCTATATTGCAAGTGACAGAAGAGAACAGGTTAATTTAGAACAGCAAGGGAAAATGCAAGGTTTAGTTAAAATAGAGAATTTGGAACAAATGGCAAGGAGCAAAATACACTAATTGAAAACGAGGTGGGACATTTTTCCATTTCTTTCTTTTTTTAGTGCACTGATTTAAAAAAAAAAAAGCTAATTAGTACCCATAGCCAGATCTGCTCCACACTGAGAGTTTAACCTTTTAATTTTGTTACTTTTTTAGAGAAGCTAGGATGTTTAATGAAAGCACCATTAAATTATAAATGCATAATGATGTGTATTGTGTACAGACCAGAAACTACTCAAAACATCCTTTGTAAATTTTGTATATTTCTGGTACTTATCTACCACTTCATGTTTACTAAGTGCTTTTATTCTTGTTCAATAATCTATTTTTCAAAATCATGTGGAAATATTTTTATTTGAAGGTTATTAGAATAGACAATGGTGACACTTACCACTGAATTATTTGATTAGCAGTTTATATAACTTAATTATTTAACCACAATTACTCTCAATTGTATAGGAAAGTGCTGCCAGTCTGCAGCACCCACTAGAACGCCCAGATTCAACAATCGCTTATCTGTCGCCTACTGTGTAAAGCATGAATGTTATATGCTGGCCAATAAAGACTTTTATCATCCATTGGAAGAACCAAATTTCCCATCATGTGTGTCACAGTAAAACAAGTTAGTTGAAGCTTAGATGCTCAGACCTACATTGATGCAGGATCCCTCTGGCATTCACTACTACATTCCAACTATCCCCAACTCTTAATGATCCAGGAAGAAATAAATGCATGTAGATGACTCACAATAATAAAAAGGCAGCATTAGTTGAGGGTGCATTTTCCACCAGGCATTGTGGTAAGCGTGTTTGTGGAGTATTCATCCATTGGGGGCTCATAATGATTCCATAAGGCAGCTGTTATAATTGCTTTCCATTTTCAGATGAGAAAACTAAAATTTACTCTAAATTATTTGGCAAACATTATGTAACTAAAGGAGATGAAGTTGGTGTTCACATGCATATAGGCTGAATCCATACTCTTTATTTTTACTGAAAGAAATATACTTCTCTCCATTACACTGGGGGCTTGAGAGGCCTAACCTCTCAATTATTTAGACAGTTGAGCTATCTTCCTACTACCTTAATTTTAATAAAGAGGACAAATAGAGTTAGGAATATTCCATTAGGTGGAAAGGAATATTTTGCACCCACTCCTGTCCATAGGAATTCATCTCAGACATTTTGGCTCATGAGGGCACTTGAGCCAACAAAACTGGCTAACTAACTAAATAAAATAATCTAAGCAGAACTGTTTAACTTTTGATAAGCTTCTGTATATAGTCAGAGGCAGCTTGGCTGTTCCTATGATGACCAGATTCCTGGGGATGCCTTGGCTGTGACTTACCCATCTACTCTAATAAAAGAGTAATATTGAAATTATCTGTTTCTCCAGGACGCCTAAGCCATGCCCATGAGCAGATCAGAGCGGCTGTATGCAAATTAACCCAGCCAAGATGGAGGCCAACCACCACGGAACTAGATCAAACAGGAGGCTTCCGTTGCACCAGCAGTAAACTGTCTGCCTAGGCTGGCTGGGCCTCTCTCTGCTGAAGGCAACATAGTTGCAATTATAGAAACTACAGAGCTGAAGCAAACAGGAGGTTTCCATTGCACCAGCAATGGAGGAAACTGCCTGCCTAGAAGATAAACAAACCCCAGATACCTGCCAGGCTGGAACCTTGGGTTGCCAGAGGCAACCTAGGCTTTGAGCGGGGGACCAAGGCAACAAAGTTTCAATTATAGAAATTAAGTAAGTCCCAGATACCTGCTTCCAGGCCAGGCACACCAGCAGGTGGACATCCCCTGAGGGGTCCCAGACTGTGAGAGGGAACAGGCCAGGCTGAGGGACCCCCTGCCCCGAGTGCACAAATTTTTGTGCACCGGGCCTCTAGTATAATTATGATTGCAGAGTTCAGACTGTGGGAAACAGAAAGCATATTCTGACCAGGGCAGGTGAAGGAGAGAGGGTCATGCTCTCAATATTGGGAAAGTATACAATTTCAGAGTCAGAAGAGCTCCTCAAGTTCACTATCCCTTCACCTCAACAGTAACCCAATTCAAGAAGTTCACCATGCATCTCAGGAGAAATCCAATAAAACATGTTATGTTCAGGTGTACTCCCCACAAAAATCATGACAGTTAATAACTCTTTTATTTTGAAATATATTTCCAATATTTTTAGGATAATTCTTTTTCATCTTAAAGAAAATCCTTAATCTTATCAGCTAAGAGGTTTTGATAGATGGCTTCTAAGCCCTGGTATTAACCAGAAAATAATCTATTTAGGAATAAAAGTAGCATTAGGAGAGTGGTTGAAGAGGCTTTCCCTGAATGTTCCGTAGTGCATCAGTCTCCGTACACTTAAAGAAATGAACTGACTTTAAATAGTCTAATGGCTTTTAGAGGCACTCTAATAAAAGAGCATTTTCTCTCAGTTTTTCAGATGCACTAAATGTATTTCTGCTTCAGTAATTTCATGGGAGGTGTGCCTTTTTGCTAAATTGTTTTTTTCTATTTGCATATATTTCTTTATAGCTATATAGTATATTTTACACAATTAGAGAAAAAGTATTTTAAATCTAGGAAGCTTAAGTGGAGGAAGTGTACTTCCCAGAAATCCTGAAATATGTTTTCCCGAACTGTTTTTCTAGCTCAGGGCTGCTGTTTGTCTTAAATGGTCTTTTCTTTGACTGCTGGAATTCTATGTTTATACGGATTGCTTTCAAATGTTTTTTCATATACTTGTCTTTAATCGTTAATATTTAATGAATACTGTATTAGTGGCTTATAGTGTTCTAAGTATTTGCAGATATTAATTTATTAAATACTCTCAAGAACTCATTAGAGAAGTTGCTATTATTATCCTGATTTAATAGATGAAAAACAGGAAGGAGAAGTTACATACCGTGGACATAGTGGTCCTGATTGATGAGGAAACTACATCCCAGAGGTCACACACATGGGAGCCACGTATTAAACCTGGTTCTTAAGTCAGGCCCCATGGTGGTAGCCTCTGCCCTATGTGGTCTTCGCTGGAGATAAGAGAATTAGTAACTTAATCAAGGCCAGATAACTAGTGTTTTAATATGGGACATTTCAATCCAAGTTTCTAACTCCAATTTCAGGACAGTGTCTATTTTACCTAAATGGAACTTTTCATAATAAAGTATGTATTACAATGGCTTTAGAAATTATGCACTCTCTGATGAGGTCATGAAACCAGATATTTTTAAAGGCTTTTGTAAGAAGGATCTCAAGACACCTTGTCTAGCACGTCCCCCATCACCACCCCATTGATAACCCTCATTGGAGATATTGATTGAGGAACATTTTGTTAATCTAAACCATGCTGCCCCTTAGTGTTAGACCTTCTTACAGGTCACACTATCTTTTGCTGATCTCTTCTCTTTTATTCAAACTCACATGGTAGGATTTCTCCTTTGGCTGATTCATGGCTCTGAAGCTTGTAATTTTTTAAAAAATATATTTTATTGATTTTTTTACAGAGAGGAAGGGTGAGGGATAGAGAGTTAGAAACATCAATGAGAGAGAAACATTGATCAGCTGCCTCCTGCACACTCCCTACTGGGGATGTGCCCACAACCAAGGTACATGCCCTTGACTGGAATCGAACCTGGGACCCTTGAGTCCACAGGCCGACGCTCTATCCACTGAGCCAAACCAGTTAAGGCTAAAGCTTGTAGTTTTGTTTCTACTGCATAGACTTTTTGTCTTTTCTGTACTTCAAGATCATATTTCCATTCTCATATCTAATACAGCTAAATCTATATTCATGAACTTACTCTTTTTCCCCAAAATCTTCTCCACACACAGTCTTCTTCATTTATATGATAGAAATTCCATTTCTTCAAATTTCTCAGTTAAAATTAAAACACAAACCCAGGATTTATCCATGAATTCTCTCACAATCCACATTCAGTTGGTCAGGGAATTCTGTTCATTCAACTTTTATAATAATTCCAGACTCTAAAGTCTTCATACCTTATTCATTTCAAAGTTGAGTTCTGGTCACAGCTGCCTTCCTGGATGGCTTGGATGACTGTACATACCTCTCTAATCAATTGCCCTGCTTCCACATCTGCCCCCTACCTACACTGCACTCTCAACAAAATATGTTCTTATTGATTTTTAGAAAGAGAATAAGGGAGAGGGATATAAACATCAATGAGAGAGAAACTTCATCAATTGGCTGTCTCCTGCAAACCCCGTACCAGAGCTTGAGCCCACAGCCCCAGAATTGGATCAGTTACCTCTTGGTTCCTGAGTCAATACTCAAACGTGAGCCGTACCAGCCAGGTTACAGTGATCTTTTCCAATTGTAATCAGACCTGTTCCACTGCTGTGCTCCATTTTTTTCATTGGCTCTTCTATTTATCCAAGAGTAGAAGCAAACTTCCCTTAAGTGACATATATGATTCAGGATGATCTGGGCAACATTACACTTGTAGCCTCACCCATTCATTGATTCCAGCCATACTTGCCTTCTTGCTACTTTCAGAACATGTCAGGAAAACTCTTACCTGGTGAATTTAACTAGCTAGTCCCTCTGCCTAAAATGATCTTCACCATATAAAAACATGGCTTACTCAAGTATTTACTCAAAGTCATATTTTAGTCAAGCTTACCCCAACTACCTTGTAATAAGTTGCAATTACTCCATCTCCCAAAGCTTTCTTCATACATTTGCCCTTTTTATTTTTTTCACTGTTCCTAATAAGCCTGTTACATGTTTATTATTGTACTAAGCATGCTACATAGAGTAATTAATTTGATCCATACAATGATTTTAGTAGATAGAAAACATTGTAATTCCCACCTAAGACATGAGACCACTGTGACACAAAAAAAGATTAGTCATCCCATTCAATTTGCATTGCTGGTAAGTGGCTGAACTGGAATTTAAAACAGTCTGACTTGAAATTCAATTTTCTTAGTTACTATGTTGTGCTGCTTCCAGTGGGAAACATGGAGTTTACTACACTGTAATCTATGGTACATGCAGAGTCACCATGGGGACACCAATGAGACACCTAAGGAATCAAGTTTTCAACTTGAAGTTTAGGAATTGGTAATGATGCTTTTCCGATAATGAGGAAATAAGGAGTTGACTCGAAAGATTCAATGGTGTTAGATCAAACAAACAAACAAACAAAAAAAAAGAGAGTCGGGAGGAACATAGGAAGTGGAACAGAATAAATATTAGACAGAATGTTTGGCACATAGGTAGGACACTCATGAAGTTGCACTATTGCTGGATCATAAAAGGACAATTTATTAAGAGCCATGTATGCCATCCATATGACAGACAATATGAAAATACTGAGAAGCCCTAGCTGGTGTGGTTTGGGGATTAGAAAGTTGTCCCAGGCACCCATGGGTCACCAATTTGATTCTCCATGAGGGCACATCCCCAGGTTGTGGATTCAATCCCCAGTTGGGGCATGTTGGTGAGACAGCCTGTTTATGTTTCTCTATGGCATTAATCTCTCTCTCTCTGTCATCAGTGAAAAAGCATATCCTTGTGTGAAGTTTTTTTTAAAAAAGAGAGAGAAATAGGAAGCAAGGTTGTTTCTGTAAGTTGAGATTTCCGGGGCAAGCCCTGAGAAATGTAACCATGTGAAAAAGTATGAGGATACAAGTCAGAGAGGAAGGAAAGGAGAACAGATAATAGAGTATCAAGTCAGGGAATGTGAGCTTGCCCTGATTGCCCAAGGGAATCCTGCATAACTGGCTTCCAAGTAAAATATACAAGATAAAAAGCTAGATCTATAGAACTCCTGAAATGTTTTTAAAAGCTTCATTAAACAAAAGATGCATTTCTAAATCAACAGGAACTAGTGGACCTTACCAACATAGGCTGTTCTGTGGGCAAGCGGGAAATGCCTGTGTGTGAGGAAAATTGTATCGTCTTATAGCAACATCTTACGTGCCACCCTGAGCAAGGTGTTCGCATATGGCTAACGTGCAAGGAGCACAAAGATGATGAATACGCTTAAATTATAAGACAGAGAATATCCATGGAAGTCCTGGAAATGGGGATTTGCCTGTAATGTCTAAGAATTAGAGAAATTCAGTACTAGAAAACTAAAGCACTTAACAATTTATAAATGATTCTGTATTGGCAGAATGTAGTAAATCTTTTTTGTTAATTCACAGCATTATTGTGATGATCAAGGGTAGAAAATATGTTAAGACACAATGTTTGATGCACTTACATGAGTTTGTGATTTCTGATTCACAGTCTAGGAGGCCATGTAGGAATTCCCACTGAGAACCTTTAATACGGTGTCTTTATATATTTAAATACACAGTATACTTGTATATATATACAAGTTTTTTCCCCCTGTACCCATAGTGGTTAGCAGAATAGTGCCCCTCTAAAGATATCTATGCCCTAATTCTCAGAACCCGTATGGAAAATAGGAATTAAGGTAATAGATGGCATATAAATTGTTAATTAGCTGACCTTAAATTGGGGGTTTTATACTGAGTTTTCTGAGCTGTTTATGTAATCATAAGGGTCCTATACATTTGTAAGAGGCATGCAGAGGAGTATGCATCAGAGAATTGCAATGTGAGAAAAAATCAGCTAGCCATTGCTGGCTTTCGAAGATGGAAGAGGGCCACGAGCCAAAAAAATGGCAAGCAGACTCTATCAACTGGAAAAGCAAGGGGACACATTCTCTCCTACAGCTTCCAGAAAGAACACAAAACACAGCCTGTGAACACATTTATTTGAGCCCTCTGAGACCTATGCAAAATGGCTATCCAACCTCTAAACCTTTCAGATAATAAATTTGTTTTATTGTAAGTTAACATATATGTGTGGTTTCAGCAGCAACAGAAAGCTAATAACCATATAGTCAACAATTTCCCTGCACATAGATTTTCCACATAGTTTATAACCTTAGACTGTGAGAAAATAAATTTCGATAATATATTACAATGTAAAAGTTATGAAACATTTTTATAGCCATGCCCCACCTAAAGAAATAAAAGCAGAAATGTATAACATCTGCAGAGGCAAAGGGAAGGTTGCATGAGTGAGCCAATGTGTACAGAATTTTCCGAGTCCTTAAATATAAGTTTCAGGTTCTCATTGTTGTTATTATTAGTCTATTGATGGAGAAGGAATAATTATCTGGGACAGGAACATTATCTTTCATTGGGTAAAAACCACCTATTTTCCTTTTCCATTGATTAAGGCCCTAGAGAGAGAAAAAAATTATAGCAGTTCAGCAGTTGTAAAATACCAATATTCATTTATTGCGAATTATTGTAATAGATACAAAAGCCCAGTACTGGTGAGAAAAGAAAATTCATTGCATACTATGACAAAAGGGAAACAGTCAATGTTCAAAGACCACATTAACATTTTTGGCTGTTCACAGCCAATAAAATATCCAACTGTGATGAGTTTTGATATTATTAACATAGCGTTCCAATAAAATTAACACTTCCAAGCACAATGCTTTTGTAAAAAGTGTGGATGCAGAAGAAAGAGGAGGAGGAGAGAGGGGAGGGGAAGAAAGGCTGAAAGAGACAATTGGTCTGGCACCATCTGTCCTTGTGCGAATAGTTGCTTCTGTAGCAGCAGCAGGTTTAAGGCAAGAAAATCAAGCATTCAGATGACTCTCCATTGCTTTGGCTGTTGTCATTTGCATTTTACTTCGGTTCATTATATTTATTAGGTAAAGGCACTGAATATCATGTTGCATATTCAGAGCAATTAATGAGTGAGGGGGAAAAGCCAAAATCTGTACATGGCATTTGAGAGAGCAATAAATGACAAAGGCAAAAAGAAAAGATGCTAAAATAGCAACATACTTATTGATATCTTTGGAATTAAGACTGCAAAAATAAGAGATTATGAATATGATCTCATATGAGTTGACACATAGAATTGGAATTATTATATCATTTACTATCCCTTTTTGATGTAGCTACTTTGAGTTATCCATAAAAACTGATCAAACTCTTAACTTCTTAAAAAATTATCTTTATTGTTGAAAGTATTACAGATGTCCTCTTCCCCGCTCCACCACCACCATTAACTCAAACTTTTTATAGCATATCATCAGCTTACCTATTCTCTATATTATCCATTCTTTCATAATGTGACCTTTACACTCTAATTAGTAAATGCTTCATGCTGGGCCTGTTTATGTATCTGTCTAAAGCTTTCACCTCCAAAATAATTATGATTGCAGATCCAGATATTAACAGACTATATAAAAATCACTTCCTCTGTGAAGCTATGTTAGCATGAAGAAGGTGTTAAATGATGAGACATTTAATAATGTTAGTTGTAGATATTAGATAATGTCAAAATCTGAGACAAAGAAGGATGCTTAGACAATGAAACATACTCTGAGATTAAATGTGATGGTAAGAATGGACTGGTCAAGACACCATTCATTGGATGAATGATATAGTATGTTTTAAAGTTAGCAATAAAACCAAATGAATTAGGAGCAATTATATACTCTTTACCAAACTTCAACTTCCTTACATATACAATTGCTCACAGTGTTTTGCTTGTTGTTTTTTTTTTAAAAGAGAAATGCATTAAGTGTTTATATGAGTTTGGAAAAATATCTCAGTTATCCAATTTCATTCATATATTAGAGAAGTGGCATTAGACACTCTCATTTTTATCATGTGTGCAACACAAGTTCTTCCAACACATTCTCTTTCATTGATCCACGAACATAAATGTATGTCAATACCTTTGATGAGAATGGCTGCTCTGAACTATAGACTTCTTATCACAGTTGTATATGATCAAAATGTAGTCATTGAATGAATGAGTGAAAGAGTGATAGTTGAAAGAATAAAAGTCAAATATAATGTTCTTCTATTTGGATATCATTGCATTCCCTTAACTAGTAAGAGAACATTTTTCTCTCTTTCCATAACTAATAATTATTATGAACACATGTTCACCATGCAACTACTTTCTAACCATCCCCCCCACCCCAGGCACCTTACTCATTGCTAACTCAGAATGTCATACATACCCATTTTCCCTTTCTGTCTCCGACTTTCTCATGTCTGAGAGGTTCCCATATGCATGTATGTACTGAATTTGGTTATTTTCTCTTGATAGTTTGTCTCATGTCTATCTGATTATTTGGACAGCCAAAAGAAGTTTGAAGATAAGTGAAAATTTATTCCTCCCTTACATTATCATTTGGACTTAGGCTAAATCATAATGTAATTAACACATAACAAATGTAGCCTCCGTGGCCATTGGTTATAATCCTGAGAAGGTGAGCAAATCGGGAGGTGCATACCTTCATGGAAGGCGGCCAAAAAATGTATGTATATTTTAATTTCTGTTCCCATAGTCTTGCTATGAAATAAGTTAGTCTAGAGAACCAGGCATCTTTCCAAACTTTTCATACATAATAAATTATATTTTCTGAGAGGAAACTATATAGATTTATATTATACACCTTTAGGCAGACATAGTAAGTCAGTATGCATTAGCATCCTGGAATAGGATACCCAAGATAGCAAAGAGAGGGTACTAATAAATTTTCATGTATTTTAAGGCCCATTTTAAATTTTAAAAATTGAAAAGCAAAACTCAATGAAGTCGTTAATAAATAAAATAGTCACTTAGCTGCTTGAACTAATGAGCTACACATGTTTGCCAACATTTTTTCCTGATACCATACTTTGCAGACACAATAGGGACACATTCAACTAACATATTCTGACAACATTTTATTGTGGGTTGTTTGAATCCTAAGGCAGTGAGAAATAAGGCCAAGGAAATGTCACTTTTGTTGTTATTCAAAAATGACAGTGTCTATGCTGCTATTTCATGTAGTTATTTGTGTGTGTATTTATATACATACATATACACACAGATACATACATACATCTATATTTACATAACACACACACATATATTACACACACACACACACATACACAAGAAAGATGAATAGCAGATAAAGTCTTGTGGGTAATTATGCATTCCCTGTGAGATGGGTAATAATTAGCCTCTCAGGAAGCACAATAGAGAATGCAATTGCTCACTTACTGTTGTATTCTAATGCAGTTTTTCAAGTCAATTTACTTTATAGCTTGGCGATATCACCATGATATTTCTTTTAAAAACTATACAATTTGTTTCCTGTAAGCAACTGGTATGCTTATCTCTCGTAAACAACTAATGTGCTATCCCGAGGCCAAAATATGAATTCCCCAATTTGTGAAAATTTGTGCAACTAAGCAAGTTCTACAAAACAGAGAAAAATAACATCTTGGCCAAAAGGGAAGAGCTACAACAAAATATATTATTGTAACAACTACAATCTTATAATTTATGGACTTCGTGTTTCTCAAGCTGTAGCATCTCTTGGATTCCAACAATGTGAGCAAAATTCCAGATATACTATTGGATTTTTCACATGTAACTCTGAGTGAGTCCTCCAATTTGCCATATAGTATCCTTTTTTCTTTCCCCTGCCTCAGAGTTTCCCCAAATCTTACTTTGGCGTGGCCCAAAGTAACGTGATTTTGTTTCACCATTATTTTTGTCTGAGGAAGGCTGAGTCCAATATTAAGACTAAACTAGAGGCCATGGCTCTCTCCACCGGTGGGGTCCCTCAGCCTGGCCTGCAGGGATCAGGCTGAAACCGGCTCTCCAACATCCCCTGAGGGGTCCTGGATTTCAAGAGGGCACAGGCCAGGCCAAGGGACCTCACAGGTGCAAGAATCTGTGCACTGGGCCTCTAGTATACATATAAGATCTTTGGTTAATCTCTTCCCACCCTGCCCCCTACCCCCTTCCCTCTGAGATACATCAGTCTGTTCCATGTTTCCATACCTGTGGTTTCTGCTCCTGCATTGAGTGTCTGCCTTCTGGTGGTCAGTGTGCATCATAGCTACAGGCAGGTCAGCTAGTCAGCCTGTCATATATATATATATATATATATATATATATATATATATATATACACATACATACACACACACACTAGTAGACTAGCTGTACCCGAACACGCATTGCTGTGGCTCAGTCTGGTTAAATAGAAAAGAAAGTAAAGAGAAAGCGCACGTTTCTTCTAATATGTTTAATTGCTCTCCCAGGCAGCTGCCCCTGGCATGCCACTGCCCCCGCCCTGCCCAGCTGGTCTGGCCTTACACACGTGCACACCTTTGCAGCCTGGGCCCTCCAGTGCCAGCCTGCACCCCTGCTCCCCACAGGCAGCCCGCACCCTGCACCCCATGCCTGAAGTGGCCCAGCAGCTCCGGACTCCTGCCAGCAGAGGGTGCACACCGAGCCTCCTGAAAGCCAGAGGAAAAAGGAGCCGAGAAAGCTCCCCTGCCCTCTCCCGCTGTGCTCCCTGTGAGCCCTTGTCCACCGGCATGGGGGGGATGGCAGTGGCTGCCCACGTCTCGAGCCCCAGCCCAGCCCCGGCCCGAGGCCCAGCCCCATGCTGATTGATATTTCGCAACATGATAATTGGCATGCCAATTTTCAAGTGCAGTATGTGCGGTGGCATCCCTGGCAGATCGAGTGAATTACAAAATTCTATTGGATAATTAACTGCTTCATCTGCTTCCACAACAGTGTTGACGGACTTGTATGTGACTGCCTGGCTTTGAATGTTAGACTGAATAATATTGTTAAGTTCATAGCGTGTGTTGCTTTTATGTCCAACAGATGGCGCTGTTTTTCAAAAAAGCATGTTTTTACCTGTCACAAGTGTGACGTCTATATAATGTAGGTATATAAAAACACACGGGTATTCGAATGCAATGTTGTGTCAAAATTTCAAAGCAATCAGTGAAGAACTTTCAGAGATTTGAGATTTTGAACAAACGAACATTTACATTTTTAATCATAGAGATTATAGACCCACTTAATAAATTTTCTCATTTCTTCTTTGCAACAAATCTTCTAGGTATCTGTTATTTCTATATTCAAATATAGTTTTATTGATTTCAGAGAGGAAGGGAGAGGGAGAGAGAGATAGAAACATCAATGATGAGAGAGAGTCATTGATCAGCTGCTTTCTGCATGCCCCACACTGGGGATCAAGCCCACAACCAGGCTATATGCTCTGACCAGAAATTGAACCAAGCCCTCCTGGTTTGTAGGTTGTTGGTCAACCACACCAGCTGGACTGTTATTTCTATTGTAAATATGAAGAAAATTTGGGGCTTTGAAACATTAAATTAATTGTTCAAATTTTCTAAAATCAACTTAGATAAGTAGGACTCTCATCCCCTTTGAAAGATCTCTCTCTTCCCTGGGACCTGGAGTATGCCAGAGACAGCAGTCCTACCTACCAGTGGCCACCAATTCTATTTTTCCCATTCAAACTACTCCTCTCTCTGTGCCCCTCATATCTAAGTGGGGTTGGCAGATACTCAAAGAGCCGCAAGACTCACACTGAGTCCTGGTCCCAGCAGCATGGCCTGGAAAATGGACATTTCTCACTATCCAGTATGTCATTTCTTTCACAGCATCCTTGAAACTGGATCACATGAATGGTGATGATACTCTGATTTTGGGTTGCTTTCACTCATTTTAGACACAGGAGAAAAGCAGACCTGTGAGCTGGAGAGTCCATCAGTTACCCTGGACTTAAGGCACTTGTCCTTTGTCCATCTAGATTCCAACCTTGGTGCTGCTTCCAGTCCACAGTGTTCACAATGTAAAGGGTCCTGACAGCATCTTTTATCCTGTGGGACTTTGCCACTAGCACACGGGTCAGTCACCATACGCTCCTCTGCAGGCTCTGCCGTATGTCAGGCAGTCCTCTGGAAAGAATCATGCCTATCACTTTTTGTGGCTTTTAAGAACTTTGCTCTTAATGGCAGTTGACATTTCTGATCAATGTCCCTCTTGACTTTGATCCATGCAGAGAGTTCAAACTCCTACCAGGTTTGTCTTCAGAATTGGCAGATGAAGGAAGGCTATTCCTTGAACAGTAGGAGTGCTGTGGGGAAGACACAGGTATGGTCCATATTGAAAGAGATTACACTCTAGAATGCAATGTTTGGGCCTCAAATCTTTAAGAGATGGCACGATTAAAAGATATGGTGTGTGGTGGGTGGTGGGTGGGAAGAGATCAACCAAAGAACCTGTATGCATGTATGCATAACCCATGGACACAGACAATAGTGTGATAAAGGCCTAGGGTGGGGGGTGGGGTAGGCTAGAAGGGGTCAATGGGGGGGGGGAAAGGAGATATATTATACATTCAAGGATAAAGGTATTTTTTAAAAATATATTTTATTGATTCTTTACAGAAAAGAAGGGAGAGGGATAGAGAGTTAGAAACATCGATGAGAGAGAAACATCAATCAGCTGCCTCCTGCACACCCCCTACTGGGGATGTGCCTGCAACCAAGGTACATGCCCTTGACCGGAATCAAACCTGGAACCCCTGAGTCCACAGGCCGGTGCTCTATCCACTGAGCCACACTGGTTAGGGCAAGGATAAAGATATTTTTTAAAAAAGATGTGTTGTTCTAAGTTTGTGATGAAAGACTCTGAATGATTAATTGAACATTACCAGAAAACAAATTACGGTTCACATTTTCCTTCATACTCCAAATAAAACTTGCATTTGTGGTCTTTACCAATGAAGCACAGGAATAACCTTTATGTGAGTCACTGCAAGTCGATAGTCCCTGTGGCATAACACATAATGCATCATCATGAGAGTAATCATATAACCAGCAAAAAATGAACTGAGGAGGTAAGAACATCTGTTGTGTTTCAGTGCAAACTAGTTCCATAGAATGGTGAACCTGACCATGAAGAACAGGAATGGTTGGTTTATGGGTTCAGGCATCAGGAGCCAGAAGAGCTGGTTCTGGGGCAAGTTCAGTATTGTTCTGAGACAAATACCTCTCCTCTGATCATGGTTCGCAATCCTTATTGACAAATCACTATGCCTCATGTGGACCTATGCATTTTAATACATTTTTATTAAAATTGCTTGTATATAGACCAGATCCCGAGATATTATGTTGCTAAGGTCTTGTATGTCCTACGGATGGTCTTACACCAGGATACCGTCTTGTACATCTCCTACATCTTCATGCTCAGACACTCGCCCCTCCTTTGATACTATTTCTAATGTGGCTTCTGTTCTGGATACTAATCAATACCATGAACCTGGCAAGAAAAAAAAAAGCCTCCTTTATATTATACTGTAGCATATCAGTCAAAACACAGTACACCTTTTTGTCACCAATATTTTAAAGTTTTAATGAATCATCTCCCCTTTAATATTCCCCCCCAGAACTTTGTCACAAGTCTGTCATTTGTGTCAGAAAGAAAAATAAAAAAAAGCAGCACATACTGTTTTGTAGCTGCTTCAAAAGTATCATTGAAATATGAAGCCTCAAGATATAAAGTCCTCCCTGAGTTCTGAATCAGTGAAAAGATAAAGTAGGAGAAGATAGATTATATATATATATATATTAGGGGCCTGGTGCACAAAAATTTGTGCGCTCAAGGGGTCCCTCAGCCCGGCCTGTGCCCTCTCACAGTGGAACCCCTCAGGAGATGTCCACCTGCTGGCATGCCTGGCCAGCCTGGGTGAGGGGCTGATGGCTGTTTGCAGCAAGGATGACTGGGATTTATTTAACTTCTAAAGTTGAAACTTTGTTGCTTCAACTGGAGCCCAGGTCAGGTTGCCCCTGACAATCCAGGCTCCAGTGCTTCCTTGAGCCCAAGGTGGGAAGCAGATAACTGAGGTTTGTTTATCTTCTATAATTGAAACTTTGTTGTCATGAGCAGAGGCCACAGCTGGCCTAGGCAGACAGGAACCTTAGCTGGGGCAAGCCTCCTGCTTATTCCAGCTCAGGCTGCCCACAGGTCCCATTTACCCAACATCCCAGCGAGGCTGACTGGAATCAGGTTTCTGGGGTTTATTTATCTTCTATAATTGAAACATTGTTGCTTTGAACAGAGACCCAGCCAGCCTAATGAAAGCCTCCTTATTCCAGCTCTGTGGCTGCGGGCTGCCATGTTAGCTGGGTTAATTTGTATACAGCTGCTCTGATTGGATGGTGGGTGTGGCTTGGCTGGTGGGCATGGTTTAGGTGTCTTGGAGTGAGGGTTAATTTGCATATTACTCTTTTATTAGATTAGATATAAAATCTCATTGCTATTACTGGTAACCACTTGGTTAAAGGTTTCTAATTCTTACCTTAGAATCAGCAAGAATTATTAATCCAGTCTCAGTCAGAGCTAGACACAGGCTGGTCTCTTGACATGAGGGAATGCTTGGTAGAACTTATGATACAGACAGTGTGCTTCCCTGCAGGCATCTCTCCAAAGCAGGGAAATTGCAAGGCTGAGCCACACATTCTCGGCATGCTAACTCAACTCACTTTTCAGGAACTTCTGTATTCCCTTGAGGAAGGTCACTGAGGGTCAGAAAGGGCCAGAAGTGTTACTACTCAATGTCCCTTTGGGTGGCTTCAGAATTTCCATCTAGGGAATATTTTGATAAAAGAATTAGTTAATTAAACTACAGTGTCCTTAAAGGTGAAAAAAGTATCCACATCTCACTTTTAGCAAAAGGCTAGAGTAACCTGCAGTTGATTTCACTTTGTGTCATAACTTTTCTCTGTGAGAGAAGCATACCTCGACCAACCACATCAGTGGAGATGTGAAACAAGAAAATATATGCTAAAGGACTTCCTAAAAATAATGAGAGGAGAATATTACCACTATAATGGAAGTTATCCATCACAAGGGATGAAAAAGAAAAGGGGAGTATTATTCACTTCAATTCTCATATTCTAAATTAAGATACTGCCTTATAAGTGCAATGAAAGAGAAATAACTCAAAGGAATCCAAAAAGGGAAAGAAAAAAAAAAAGAAAGGAAGGAAGGAAGAAAAAAGGAAGAAAAAGAAGGAAGGAAGATAGGAAAAAAAAAAAGAGATTAAATGTAGGTACCAGCTGCAATTTGAAAAGACACCCCTTCTACCCCTAGTCACTGATTCACCTTGCATAACCTACATCAGAACTTGTGTTTCCATTCCAAATAGCCAAGTGATGGAGGGGTAGGTAATCAACAAACTATAAGAGGCAAACTATAATACCTAGAAATGTATTAGCGGTCAGTGCCACACAGTTAATTTTCCCAAACAGCCCTAAACCATAGGAATAAATTTGGCTGTTGCGATTGAATCTGCAAAGAGGCAGGAAAGAAATAAGACAAAATTAAGCCTTTCTCTGAACCTCCATGCACCCCCTATCAACAGCATGCTACTGAAAAGAATCACCCACAATGCAACCGTGGTCCAACAAAGAACAATTACTTAGAGAACACATTAAATGGCTTGTTCCCTGAAAACGATTTTCCTCTCAGGCAAACTATTTTTTTCAGCCTGGATTGAGAATTTTAGTGATTGTCATTGAAAGCTTTACCTCCTAATAGTACCATTTGAATAAATCACTGTGCATCTGGGTAAGATCTGTTTCTTTTCTAATAATCCTAAGTTTTATATTCAAATGGTTGCCTTACAGGATAATGAGTTTAAAGGACTATACAACACAATGCTGTCATCAAGGGCCAATGCAATATGATTAAGCATGAATTATTGATAATGAGGCTGTCTTTCATTTTTTACCAGTTCTACTTACATAGAATAAAAAACATAGGAACTTATCACAGGCAGGAGGAGAAACAACAGCTGGGAATGCCTACGTGGGGAAATTGAAAATCTATCATCAATTAAAGAAATTTTCCATCTATATCACCATAATATGAGTTTAATGATGAAGACTTTACTTAGCTAAAATCTCTAACAGACGTTGTATGTAGACATATTGTGACAATGATCTTGGTTTCTTTAAGAAGTCATCCCCAGGAAAGAAGATTACTGCAGTTCCACTGTGAAATAAGAACCAGTGTAAGGAGATTTGAGAATGGGAGAGGGAAACTAGAGTCTAGAACTATTCTTTCAATACTTGTCTAGCAACATCTGACACTGTCTTCTCTGTACTTTTCATTAACGTGCGGCAATACATTTTACTTTACTTTTGGATTTGAATGTTCTGTCACTGGAAATAAAGACACAAAACTTAAGTAATGTCCACTATTCACAGATATAATTTCGTGTGTGATGTTTCAAAATTGCATATGTCTCCCTTGAACCGCAAGCCTATTGCTTCTGCGAATAAAAAGCTAGAACAGTATCCATTAGATCAAAAGATATAAAAAGAAGCATTTCTTTTCTTTTTTTAATAGATTGATATGACCTTTAAATAAATGTGTATCCTGAATGCAACAGAGATAGTGTTTCACATGTTTATGAAAAGCTGTGCCAATTGTCCTTCCTGGATTCAAGATCACGCTCAGAAGCTTACCAATGGGTAAGAAATAAGCCCATTAAAATGCATTACCAAACTATAAGACAAGCTACCACTACAAAATAGACCACTGGCTACAGTTAAATCAAGTAGGAATTTTAACTGTAAAGATTTCCTTTACTTTCATAAATGAAACCACTACAAGCATTCTGCTAACTCTGTCCAAAGTTCGTTTCTAGGTATGGTTTGGGGTGATCTTTGTTTACAAATGTAAAGCACTTAATACAGAGTCTGACACACACTCAGTGAATAAAATGACATCTTAAACATGTGTTACTGAATGGATTCTGTATTTAGGGGAAAGTAGGATTTTACTGATTGTAATGGAAAATAAAATGTTGTATTGAATAGCATAAAGCATGCCCCTCCTCCAACAAAATGCTATTTGACCTCTATAGCTACCACCCAATTTTCTTACTTGCTTTAGAGAAAACATCTCAAAATAATTGTGTCTGGACTTTTTCTTCACATTCTTTTCCTCCATGACTGCACTTCTTAAGGGTTCTGATTGCCTTTGTATAATCTGATAGTTAATTTCTTCTACCACCTTAGAAGTTTCCTGGTCTTGCTTTTCCTAAGAAAATATTCTCCTCATTGTTGTTGTTTTCTCCTTAAAATGGTTCTCCTTTTCAGTCCACTTTATTAGCTCCTTTTTCTTTGCTGAACCTGTAAGTACTAGAAAACTTGGTCCTGGACCAGTCTCTCTTCTGTAGTTGCCTTTATTCTGAGGCAATAGAATCTGTTCTCCTGGAGGGCAATGCCATCCAGATGCATTTCATTCTAAACGTCCCCTCAAAGACTTGATAGTTCTATTTAGTTATGCTAGGTGTCTCTAACTGAACCAAAATCATTTCTCTGTCCTCCAATCTGTCTCTCTCCCACTCTCAGGTGCCACCTTCTGCCCTGCAGTGCATGAGGGCACACACACACACACACACACACACATACCACCTTGCTTTCCTCATTCCTTATATGTCCTCTTTCTTCACAGACCCTCCAAAAGCAAGATGGCTTCACCTCCAAAACACAACCCTTCTCCTTGTTTCTTTCTCCATCCTCACGGCTCACTAATCCTCACCTCTTTGGTCTAGGTGTCTCTCCCTAGACAATTCTTCTCATGGCAAGGACAGAAATTTTTAAGAAATATAAGTAAGTATATGATTCTTCTCTATTTAGTTTAAAAAGTCTTTATGGTTCATATTATTACAGGTGTTCCTCTTTTCCCCCACATAGCTCTCCGCCTCCCAGTCCCCCCCTGCCCTCTGCCCTTACCTCTTTGCACTGTCCTCATCCATAGGTGTACGATTTTTGTCCAGTCTCTTCCTGCACCCCCAACACCCATTTCTCCCTGAGAATTGTCATTCCACTCCCTTTCTATGCCCCTGATTCTATTCTATTCACCAGTTTATTCTGTTCGTCAGATTTTTTTAATTCATTTGATTTTTAGGTCTCAAAGGATACCTTTCAGCATCTAATCTAATAAAAGCGTAATATTGAAATTGACCTTTTCTTCAGGATGCCTAAGCTACACCCACCAGCCAATTAGAGCGACTGTATGCAAATTAACCCAGCCAAGATGGAGGCCAGCACTCACGGAGCTGCTAGAGTAAACTGGCAGCTTCTGTTGCAGCAGGAGTAAAACTGTTTGCCGGCCAGCTGGGCTTCTCCCGGCTACAGGCAACAACATATTTGCAATATTGTCTCAATTATAGAAGCCTCAGAAGCTGAAGCAAACAGCAGCCATCCCTTGCACCGGCAATGGAGAAAACCGCCTGCCTAGAGTCTACTAAGGCAACATTCTTTCAATTACAGAAGCCACGAACTGAAGTAAACAGAGGCTTCGTTACCTGCCTAGGCCTCGGCTTAAAGGAACAGTGTATCAATTATAGAAGATAAACAAACCCCAGAAACCTGCTTCCAGCCAGCCTTGCTGGGACATTGGGACAATGGGAGCTGTGGGTAGCCAGAAAGCCTGAAAATTCCCCTCAGCTCGTCACCCACGCTGGCCACACCCCAATGGGGTGAGGGTCCCCATGGGGGGCTTGGCTAGCCTGCAAACAGCCATCAGGCCCTCACCCAGGCTGGCCAGGTACCTCAGTAGAGACCCAAAACCTGAAGGGACTGTGGGCAGCCTGAAAGTCTGAAAATGGCCCTCAGGCCCACACCCAGGCTGGCCACACCCCAATGGGGTGAGGGATACCACTGGGGGTCTTGATCAGCCTGCAAACAGCCATCAGCCCCTCACACAGGCTGGCCAGGCACACCAGTAGGGACTCGAACCCTGAAGGGACTGTGGGCAGCCTGAAAAATGGCCCTCGGCCCCTCACCCAGGCTGGCCACAGCCCAATGGGGTGAGTGTCTACACTTGGGGGCTTGGCCAGCCTGCAAACAGCCAACAGCCCCTCACCCAAGCTGACCAGGCACGCCAGCAGGTGGACATCCCCTGAGGGGTCCCAGACTGCGAGAGTGCACAGGCTGGGCTGAGAGACTTCCCAAGTGCACAAATTTTTGTGCACCGGGCCCCTAGTTTCATATAATACTGGTTGGGTGGTGATGAACTCCTTTAGCTTTTTCTTGTCTGTGAAGCTCTTTATCTGACCTTCAATTCTGAATGATAGCTTTGCTGGGAAAAATAATCTTGGTTGTAGGTTCTTACAATTCATCACTTTAAATATTTCTTGCCACTCCCTTCTGGCCTGCAAAGTTTCTGTTGAGAAATCAGCTGACAGATGTATGGGTACTCCCTTGTAGGTAACTGACTGCTTTTCTCTTGCTGCTTTTACGATTCTCTTTGTCTTTTGTCCTTGGCATTTTAATTATGATGTGTCTTGATGTGGTCCTCCTTAGATTTTTTTTGTTTGGGGTTCTCTGGACTTGTAAGTCTATTTCTTTCACCAGGGAGGGGAAGTTTTCTGTCATTATTTCTTCAAATAGGTTTTCAATATCTTGCTCTCTCTCTTCTTCTGGCACCCCTAAAATTCTGAAGTTGGTATGCTTGAAATTGTCCCAGAGGCTCCTTACACTATCTTCATATTTTTGGATTCTTTTTTCTTTTCCGGTTGGGTGTTTTTTGCTTCTTTGTATTTCATATATTTGACTTAATTCTTGTGATCCTCTAGTCTTCTGTTGTATCTCTGTATATTATTCTTTATTTCAGTCAGTGTATTCTTAATTTCTAGCTGGTCCATTTTCATATCCTCGAGGATCTCACTAAATTTATCAGTGGTCCCTAGAAAATTCTTGAAAAACCTTATAACTGTGGTTTTAAACTTTATATCCAGTAGTTTGCTTTCCTCCATTTCTTTCATTTGTGATCTGTTTCTTTGTCTCTGCATTTTGGCTGCCTCCCTGCATTGATAGAGTGGCTTTCTGTGCTAGGTGTTCTGCTAGGGCTGACTGGCTCAGCCTCCCCAATTACCTGAGGTGGACACTCTTGGTGCACCGCTTTGTAGGCTTTGTGCACAGTCTTGTTGTAGCTAAGACTTGATTGCTGTGGGTATCAGTGGGAGGAATTGACCTCCAGTCCACTTGGTTGTGAGAATCAGCTGTGTTTACGGTAGGAGAACTTCTGTGCTGGAGACAGCCTTATGGGGCAAGACTTGCTTCAGTCGGGCTTTGGTGCTCACTGAGTCTGCTCCCTGAGTGAGTCCCTTATGGATCTGAGGAGTTGTAATCTGGGTGTTTCCACTCTGACTGCTGGATACATTGGCTCTTGGATCTCTAAGGAGGTGCTATTTTAGATTTTGTCTGAGGCTTCCCAGCCTTTTATATCCAAAGCCTCTGCATGCAGCTTGGGTGGGGCGGGTTTTCAGGAAATCAATAGGGCAGAGCAAACAGCTATGATTTATTTTCAGCCCTGCCCTAAGAGGCACCAGGTGTCAGTGTCCTTCAACACCGCCAGGAGAAAGCCGCACTGGGGTTCCTCCCATTGCCAGATAGTCCAGCTTCTCCCTGTATGAGTCTGGCTCCCCAGAAACTAGTCCGAAACTGGAGTTCAGAGCTGACGGGAGCTTGTGACTCCCTCTGGATTGAAAAAGACAACCACATCTCAGTTGCCAGCCCTTTCTGCGAGCCCTTTCCACATACCTCCATACCTCTGTACTTTACTTCTGCACCTCCTCTGAGTCTCAAGTCTCTTTCTAGTTGTAGAATTTCTACTCAGCCAGCCTTCCTGTGGGTATGGATGGTGTCCGTTTTTTCTTTTCATTGTGGTTTTGAAATGGTTGTGCGAGGCAGCAATTCCAGGTGTTTACCTATGCCGCCATCTTGGTTTCTCCCCCAACACTCATGATTCTTCTCTATTTAGAATCTTCTACAGTCTTCTTACTCATCATATAATAAAATGTCCCCCCAAAACTTTTTGACCTGTAAGATTCCCTATGATCTGCCAGTCACTCACCTCACCAACCTTGACTTATGCCCTTTTCTCCCACATCACCATTGGCTATGTTGTCTTTCTTGTGGCTCTGAAACATGCTGCGCTGTTTCTTTCTTATAAACCTTCATTCTGTTCTTTGCCTACAAACCTCTTCCTGAAACAGCCTAGAAAGCTGTTTGCACAGCTGATATTCTCTTTGCATTTAGTCCAAAGTTCCTTAAAATGACTTTACCTTGCAACCCAATTGAAACTAGCTTCCTCCACAGACATCCCATCACCTATTCCTGCCCTTATTGGTAAAGCTGATGAAAATCTATGATGAAAATCAGGATGTATAAAAAAGTTCATTTTTGGCAACTTAAAGACCTTGAGTCTTTTAGCACTGTAGACAGCACCAGGTTTTTCTTGCTGTGTTGTTTTCATTTTCATGTTATCCTCACTTTAAGGTTAATACATTCTTTTTTCACCTTAAGAATGACACCGTGTTCTAGGGAAATTACAGCTTAACTTTCTCTAGTCCTGCAGAAATGACCTGCGTAGATACCCAACACACAGCAGGTATCTAATGATAAATTCTGATTCTGCATTCATGTCAAATAAGCTATGCTCCTCTTTATCTTGTCAGACTCCAACTTCATCTGAAGCAACAAAAAATGGAGTGATGTTATGATATAGGTGACTTCAGGTCGTATTATGAATAAACACCTCTTAATTTCACCTTTGCACATGATTTAAGAAAGTGAGTCATTTGCAAAGTACATATTTTCTGCAGAAGGTGACTTTTGAGTTTGGCATTATACTAATACATTTTTTTAGGAGTTTGATGCAGAAATTAGAGTTTGCCTTATTAATGTTCTCTGAGCTGACACTTAGGGTCATATGTGTGAAAATAAATATATTGGAGTTAGGAAAGAATAATTACACTAACCAAAATTGTGGTAAAAAAAGTTTTTAAGAAATGTGCTTAAAGATTTACAAATACCACTGCAATGGGAATATGTTAGGGGACATGCTCCATTCTTACCTTTCCCTGTCTCTACATAGATAGAATTGGTGGTATTATCAGTCAGAAAGGCTGCTTGTCCTCTGGATGTAGGACTGGCTCTGAGATACAGGGCTGGCCACTGTGGCACACAAACCACTTTGTCACTATCCCTGATTCATCCACACTGTGAACAAAGACTTAGGAACTGCCAGCTAATTTATAGCATATATATATGAATGTATATATATATATATATATATATATATATATATATATATATATATATATTCATTGATTCTTATATTGTACTAGAGGCCTGGTGCACAACATTTGTGCACTGGAGGGTGTGGGGGTCCTTTAGCCTGAGCTGCAACCTCTCCAGTCTGGGAGCCCTCAGGGGATCCCTCTCCAATCTGGGAGATTCTGTCTGTCTTTGCAATCATATGAGTGAATTGTCTGAGATCCCAGCTCAGTATGGTTTGTTGCTCACAGAATATAGAGGCTTCTTTTTTTTTTCTTCTTTGATTCATTGGTAGAGATTTCTTGGAAGTTTTAGGATATCTTTCCTTTAAGTTTTCCTAGATACTCTGATTTTTCCTATGTCTCTCACCTTTGCTTTCCCTCTATCCCCCACACACAACAGTAACTTGCTCCAGGCTCATTTTGCTCTAGTGTCTAGGAGATCCATCTGCCACCAGAGCTACAATTCCCAGCATTCTTGGTGCTCCCTATGCTCTGGGCTTCTGCTTCCGAGGTCCGAGGTCCTGGGGCTGCCACCAAAATTACTATCCCCAGAATTCCTGATGCTCTCCACAATTTTGGTTTTCTCTTCCTACTCTGCCTCAGTCCCATGACCTCCTGCTCTGTCAAATCCTCCAAGTTGCCAGCTCTCCTTCTCTACTTTCTGTCTGGTGGCTTGGGGAGCCAATTTCCCCAAGCCTCTCCACTCTCTGCTGGCTCTCTTGCTCTGCTCTCTACCCAGCACCTGTGTTTGCAAATTAACCCACCATCTTTGTTGGGTTAATTTGCAAACTCACTCCTGATTGGCTGGTGAGCATAGCAGTGGGATGGTCAATTTACATGTTTCTCTTTTAACTAGTTTAGGATAGTTAGATTCAAACATACTTGTATTTACATATGCATAAATACAGATATGCTAATGTGTACACATAGATGAATGAACACATACAAATATATATATATTCAGGAAGAGAGAGGGTTATTGCCAAATTAGCAAACAATAAGAGCCATGGGTTTCTGGAGTTGTTGGTGCCATTTTAGCACTAGGTGGAGCAAGCTGGCTAAAGAGTAAAGTCAACATGGAAGCAAACAATCTGTGAGACAGAAAGAATGATGAGCTCATTAACACTTGATATCATTAACATCTTTCAGCCCCTGGCTCCCCCTGTGTGGAAGGCTAAAGTTCCTACCCTCTTGAATGTCCCAGTCATGAGGCAATGTATCAGCCCCAGTAAAGAATTCTTTCTAATCGAATATATTTGTGCTTCTATTAGAATGATCTTCTATTGGTGTCAGCTAATTAAATACTCTTTAAATTTGTTCTCTAAAATATTCAAAATAATAGATAAATTACAGGTAGATGAATAGATATAGATAGATGATAAATAGATAGATGATAGATAAGTAGATGATTGATAGATAGATATAAATAGATAAATGATAGATAAATAGATGGATAGATGATAGATGATGATGATAGATAGATAGACAGATGATAGATAGACAATAGGTAAGACAACTGATCTATATAAATAACATTTTATGTGCAGACTGGCTAAGTATTTTGTATATTTGTCTCTTAGAATCATCACATAGCCATGGTTATTGTCATCTATATTTTACAAATGTTATAACTGAGGCTTAGAGAAATAAAGACACTTGTCCAAGGTCAGTAGCTTTTAAATGGTAATTCTCAAATCTGTGTGTCTCAGATCCAAGCTAAACTGAATTTTTATAGCATGCAAAGCATATTTGTACTATGAGGGAGAAATAATTACATACATCTCTACTTACTTAAAATATTTATAGTTAAACAGAACTGATACTAACATCGAAAAGCCTTCTAGAATAAATTATCCTCAAATGAGTACATTAGTGATTCAAATATAAAACCTGCTATACAAAAGAACAATTTGTAAACTATTTTTCAAAGGTAAAAACATTCCTCTTAATATAGAGAGTATTAAATTTTAAAGTTCTCATTAAATATTTAAAAGTCATAAAGTAACAAGAATTCCTTAACTCTTAGCAAATTGAAGGACTATCTCAGAGACAATCAGAGGAATCAAATAAAATGAGAAATTATAAAAGGTTAAATAATTCATAAATATAACATTTAGAAAACACAATATATGCATTTTAATAAATTGTCCATTTAGGTATATGAAATTCATTTTAACAAAAAATATTAAGATTATACTAGGAGAACATTTGTGGTAAAATTAAAAATATAATTACATTGAAATAAGTTAATTTTATAAAACACATGATCTGTACCTATATTTTGCACAAGTGTCAAACAATATGCCGCAAAGAAGGGAAAGATCAGACAATCACCATGAGAAATTAACCCCACTGCTTTTTAAAATAATCCCATTGTGTAGCAAACAGCTTTTAATTTTGAAGAAAGAAATAACTATTTGGAAATGTAATGATATAACTCAAGCATATATTTCTTCATCCCAGGAATCAAGATTGGAATATTAATTTCTTAAGAATTCATGGTACATATATTCAAATTAAATAGCCACACCCCGTTAAATAAATTGTGTTGGGAGAACAGGGTATCCAATGCAAAAGAATAAAACTGAACTCTATATCATGTTATACACAAAAATCAATTCAAAATAGATTAAAGACTTAAATGTAAGACCTGAAACAATAAAACTCCTAGAAGGAAACCTAGCAGGTAAGCTCCTTGACGCTGGTTTTACAATGAATTTTTTGGATTTGATGCTCAAAACAAAAGTAACAAAAGCAAAAATAAATAACTGGGGCTACATCAAACCCAAGAGTTTCTGCAGAATGGAGGAGACAAAATGATAAGGCAACCTCCAAGAAACAGAAAATATTATCAAACTACATATTCAATAACAGGTTAATGTACAGAACATTCAAATCAATAGCAAGAACACAAATAACCTGATTTTTAAAAAATGAGCAAAAGACATGAATAAATATTTTTCCAAAAAGACATACAAATGGCTCACATGTACATGAAAAGTTGCTCAACATCACTAACCATCAGGGAAATGCAAATAAAAATTACAATGAGCCCTAGTCAGTGTGCTAAGTGGTTAGAGTGCTGGCCCATGCATCCAGTCACAGATTCCGTTCCCAGTCAAGGGCAAGAACCTGGGTTTTGGGTTCATCCCTGCCCTAGTCAGGGCATCTGGGAGGTAACGAATCCATGTGTCTTCCTCACATCAATATTTCTCTCTTTCTCTCACCCTATCCCCATTTCTCCCTTCCTTCTACTCTTTTTAAAAAACAATGGAAAAATATCCTAGTGTGAGGATTAACAAAAAAATAGGTTAAAACAAAACAAAAGCCATAATGAGATATCATCTCATACCTGTTAGAATGCCTGGAGAGAGAGCGAGAGAGAGAGAGAGAGAGAGAGAGAGAGAGAGAGAGAGAGAGAGAGAGATGACAAATGATGGCACAGATGTAGAGAAAAAGTAACACTTGTACACTTTGGTGGGGATATAAAATGGTATAGAACCTGTGGGAAATGGTATGGAGGTTCCTCAAAAAATTAAAAATAGAACTGCCATATAATCTTGGGTACATACCCCCAAAATAAAATTATAATCACAAAAATATGTCTGTAGTACAATATTTATTGTGGTACTATTCACAATAACTAAGGTTTATAAATTATCTGTGTCCATCAATGTTAACAGTAAATGAATAAAAAATATGGTATATTTGTATAATAGAATATTATTCAGCCACAAAAAGGAATACAATCCTGCCATTTGTGACTACCGTAAGTGGACTTTGAAGGCATTATGTTAAGTAAAATAAGTCAAAGAAAGAAAGATACTGTATGGTATCACTGTTATGTAGATTAAAAAAAAGTTGAACTTATAGCAACAGAGTAGAATGGTGTTTGCCAAGAACTGCAAGAGGGGTGGTGGGGGAAATAGGGAGAAGTTGGTAAAAGGATATAAAATTTGCGTCATCAGATGAGCAAAGTCTGAAAAATCTAATGTTCAGATTAGATTGGAGCCTAGAGTTGATGAGACTGTATTGTATAATAAAATTTGCATAAAGTGGATCTTGCATTTTCACCTCCCAAACAAAGCAAATGTGTGAGGTAATAAATGTGTTAATGAAATCAATGATGAAAATCTTTTCACAATCCTATATAATAAAAGGCTAATATGCAAATTTTCCCCACGAGTGGGAGTTTGACCAACCAAGAAGTGTGCTGATCATCTGGGGCCAGTGCAGAACACGGTGACATAGCTCTGGCAGTAGGTGGCAGTGGGGGCACTGCCTGCCCCAATGGTCCCTGAAGAGAAAGGCCCGTGACGGTTTGGTGGACCAAGTGACTGGGCAGCACCAGTCCAAGGTGGATGTGAAGTGAGGCTCCTGGCAGCCACTAGGGACCCACCCATGCACAAATTTCACGCACTGTGCCTCTAATGTATACATAAATCCATCCCCTTGTACACTCTAAATATGTCACAGTTACTCCCCAATAAAACGAGAAGAAATAAAGCCACACTGTAATAGTCACTGCGCTTCTTTAAAACAAAAGCATACATAACCAGTAAAACACAAGAAAATTTTATTTAAGTGAAAAAAGTGCTGAAATTACATGGAACAAGAGGTATGACTCAAGCATATATTTCAGAATACTCTCTCCACCACCTTACATGAAAGGCACCTTGGACAAGATACTTGATATCTCTGTGCCTCAATTTGCTCATTTATCACATAGAGACAGCAAAAATACTTCCTATAAAAGGTTGTCGTGAAGCTAAAATGATAACATAGGCACATTTTAGTACAGGACTGAGGACTGAGAACACTGTCCTTGTTCGATCAATACTTGCTATCATTCTGATTACAATGTAATCAAGTGGATATGCACTTAGACGAGAGAGTTAATCAAACGAATGCTCATCAAAAAACATTTTCAAACTTCTTCCAACATTCAAAAATATGTTTCCAATTTAGAAAATAATACTTGGTGACTTTTCATCTTCAGACAATAAAATTCCATCTGTTTTTGAGGCTGATTGACTGGTAATTGTGACTTATGGCACCATGATTCTAGGGCTTAGTGTTGCCTTTTTAAACTTCCCTGTTCCACTCAGAATTGTTGAATCATTTCAGTAATTAATATTATAGACAAAATACTGAGCTACCCGTTGTAGTATGTTGCATTTTTCCTAGATACTTGCTGCTCCTCTCTGGCACTGGGTTTGGATATATGATTGGCTTTGGCTCGTGTAACATGTTTCCTGCGAGCACAGACTTTAGAGCCAGCATCTTGTCTGCCAAGTTCTCTTATTCCTGTGTCATGAGAACAATGTTCCAGCCGGAGGCTGTGTTATCAGCCTGGCTCCCGGAGCGTAGATGACATGGAGCAAAACAGAAGCTGACCTGTGCTGGATATTTACAAATAGACTGTTGTAAGCCACTATGATTTTCCAACGAGCTGCACTGCAATATCATCTCGCTAGCACTTACTGAAATAATGGTAACATCTATTCAATTTTCCTTTTTCCCCAGACATCACTCCTCATTAGATGTCCGTGTTCCTGCATCTACCTTGCAGCTACTAGGGAGCAGTAGTAAAAGAAAAACACCAGGGCAGAGAGCAGACCAAAAGTTCAAGTAACCAAAGGGCCAAATGCCCACAGGGTGCTTAGGATGAGCCCAACTCAGTTCAACATTTGTCCAGCACCCACAATGTGGCAAGGACTTAGCAAAGCAGTGGGAGAAGCGAGGCATAATTGTCCTCCCCTTCAAGGTTCTTACAGCTTAAGCAAAAGGCAAATTTTCAATACAGTCAGTCATCCCATGCCAAAGGCAGAGGTCAGGTCAGCGAAGGTACAGTCAAAGAAGTAGTCAATTTTCCGTAGAAGACATTCAGCGTAGATGATGTTAGAATGCATCACAGTGATAAGTGGAAACAAGACTCTCAAGGCAGGAGACAACACAAAATCACTGCATTTGATGTAATACCCATGGAGCCACAGCCAGATTGCTTTCTGGATGGTCTGAGGGCAATGGTTTGATTTTAAGCAGAATGAGAAATAAATGGGAAAGAGAAGAAGGGGGGGAGGGAATACTAATGCCGCTGTGTGTGTGTGTATGTGTGTGTGTGTGTGATATTTGACTGTGAAAGAAAAATAAACAATCATGATTCTGACTGGGGGGAAGGGGCTTATGCCAAATTTAGGAGGATGGAATGATTTATTAATTTGTTTTGGAAAACAAGGAGAAAAAATACATGATGGATGGATCATGGTTCCAGAGGTGACACCAAATAATGGCGTCTGAGTCCACATCTTTTGAAGTTACAGGAAAAGAAACGTGAATAACTGAGAATTCAGGTAATGGAGAGTGTGAGTTCCAGAGATTTCATGTGTGATGAGAAACTGCTTTTTCTGGAAAATTGGATGCAGGGTCATCTCCCATGTGTAAAGTTGGCAGAAGTTATGGATGAAAGCTTGAGATGAATGATTAAAATTTAAAATGGCCATGAGCAGAATAGGAGAGAAAAATGAATCAAACAATATAATTCTAATATATCTATATTAGGACAATGGAAATATTTATTTCTACCTTGCCCTAAAATTCTATCTGTAACAATTCATGCTAAAGAAACAACCTAAAACATAAAAAATATGAATATATTTGTGACATTTATTGAGAAAAAATTAGAAATCATCTCAATATATAAAAATATGGAAATGTGTATGAACTTTATGGTATGTCTTTAGTGAACTCTGATATAATCTTAACTTCTTACATAGAGTTTACAATGCTTTGCAAAAAATACATGTGGTATCAAGTTAAATTTATAAAGGACTATCAGGCATATATGATATGACCACTTCTAAAATATCAATAACAACATTTATATGAAATTGTCTTTGGGTACTGGGCTTACATATATATGACATATATTTATTATATAATTTATTATATCTTAATTTTCTCCTTTTCTCCTTTTCACATAGGTCATTTTTATGTTTTTGAACATATCAGTCAAGGCCTAAAATTGCACTGTGCAATACAATAGCCACTAGTCACATGTGGCTATTTATTTTTAACTTAGTGTATTGAGGTGATATTGTTTAATAAAATTATTATGGTCAAATTAGTATTTGACAAAGAAGGCAAGAGCATTCTATTCAATAAATGGTGTTGGGAAAACAGTAATGTTTAAGCTTTAACGTATACTAGAATCTTCTAGGTATGTTTAAAATGTAACTTCTGATTTAGTGAATTCGGGTGGGACCTGAAAGTCTGCATTTTTAACAAATTCCTAGTTGATGGTGAATACTTAAACTAGCGACAGAGGATCTAGCCTGTGTAAAAAAATTAATTAGGAATTAATCCTAAACATTTATGAGAGCCACGTATATGTGTTAGTATTACAGCAAAATAAAGCTCAAAGTAAAAGGGTTCTCGAGTCAAGGTCATGGAGCAGTGGTTTTCAGATTTCAGATGCAATGTCCTGTCTCCTCACAGAAGTGGTATCCTGAACATCTGGGCTAGCATAATGAGATGAGGTAATTTCCTTTATTTTGAATTTTTATTTTATTATTACTCTTAATGTGGCATAAAGCATTTAATAATGGACTTAGATATCTGTAGTTTCTCTGTAATAAGCACAGTAGATTGTCAACAGTAGAAACATTCAAACCTGTGAAGGATTTTTGTGAGTTTGAGCCAAACTGTCAACATTTTTATTGATGAAAGCAAATATGTTATCAGGAGGTGATTGCTATTATAATGATGTGCTGTTTAAAACTAAAGAAAAGGCAGTGAACTCTATTTCATTGGCCCTAAGCATAGGTTTAATTGAGCCCATGAAGTGATAACTTCCTAGAGCGATAATGAAGGAATTAGTGACGAACAGAAACAGATGTACCACAAGGGCAAAGATGCTCACCCTCCAAGGACACCCAATGACATAAGCCTTGCAGGGCCCTGGTCATAGCAACATTCCACATAGTGATATGTTTATATAAAATTTCTAAAATAAAATATTTTCATCAAATTGGCTAAGACCATTGCATTTTTTCATCCTGACTTCACCCTGCCTCACTCCCCTTTGTATGATGTGGAACCAAAATAGCAGAAAACGGTCTGGAGAATTCAGCGTAAAGAGAAGTTGACTCAGAGATACATTCTGTTGGTGTATGGCATGTAGTTAAGTGATTTACAGTCCATTCCATTTACTAGTATAAGAAGGATATTGCTAGCCTTGTGTCTCCAACCCACTCAAGTTGCTATGACAAAATACCGCAAACTGGGTGGTTTAAAAATAACACTTTTATTCCTCATAGTTGTGGAGGCTGGGAATGCCAAACTCATGGCATCACTGGATTCAGTGTTTGGTGCGAAACAATTTTCTGGATCATAGTTGGTGGTCTTTTGCTGTTTCCTTGGTGGTGAATGATGTTGAGAGCTCTGCGAGTTTCTTTTTCAAGGGCACTAATCCTATTCATAAGGACTCCATCTTCATGACCTAAGTACCTCGCAAAAGCCCACCTCCTAATATTAGGACATTGGATCTTAGGTTTCAATGTATGAATTTTGGAAGGGCACAGATATGCAGTCTATAGCACGTTGCTACTGTAGGAATAGTTTTAACTCAATTCTCCCGCTTCTTGGCTGACTTGCCCAACATCATGATAGAAAGATGCAGATACTGAGTTTTATTGCCAGAAGAATTTGAATTTTGACGCTTCCGAATCATAAAGCTCACACAGAAAGAAACTGATGCAGATTTCCCAATTTGATAGTAAGAAAATTTGTTAAGCTTTAAAAATTTTTCTAATCTATTAGTGATTTTATTTTTATTTTTTAAAAATGTATTTATTGATTTTAGAGGGAGAGATAGAGCTAAAAACATTGATAAGAATCATTAACATTGAAAGGCTGCCTCCTGCACACCCTTCTCTCCTTCCCTCCTCCCTCCTTCCCCCCCCCCCCCCGCCCCAGCAACTGGGGATGAAGCCAGCAACCCAGGCATGTGCCCTGACAAGGAATTGAATCTGTGACCTCTTCATGGTGCATGGGTAGATGCTCAACCACTGAGCCACACTGGCTGGGCTAGTAGTGATTTTAATGAATTAATTTGAGCATCTACACTAGAGTGGAATAGCTGAATTTTTTCTCTTATTTATTTAGAAATCATTAAAATTGTTATTTGAATTTAATATAGATTATCTACCTCCAAAATGTAAGAATGGACATTAATGATAGGAGTATATAATTTTGTACTTAGCAGGAGAGAATATGGACTTTACTTTGCAAATTGTATTTTTATCTGATTTGGAGATATTTAGGCCATGTGTTAACTTTTTAAAATTTATAATTTATTTTGTTTAATTTTCTTACTTGAAATACAAATTGATTTTAACCTAATTTTATATTATAATTCTTATTTTTTTCTTATAAAGTACCCTCAGATTGAAAAATGTACAAGCCCCAGATCACCCTGTATATAATCACTTCATCCCTCTGAAAATGTTTTCTCATCTGTAAGATATAGAAATAATAACTATCTGTCGAGGATAGACAAGAGTTAATTGAGATGATACATTATATTTATTCAGTATAGGCTCTAAGACATAGTGAAGGATCAATAAATGTTAGTTGTGGTTGTTGTCATTATATGTATTTGTAATAATTATTTTTATTATTGACAGATATTTCTTTCTTCCATGCAATGAAACCTCAGTAGAATATCTGCAGAACATTAACCATCCCTTGCTACCCTCTCTTGCTGGAAATCTTTCCAGGTGACCCTTTTTTCTACAAGGCTATTTATAGCTCAAATTCAACCTGCCTCTCTACCAAATCTCTTAAACCCTCGACCACTTGCAGCCTTCAAATACATGCACTTTTACATGTTGGGAATCCAAGCCATGAATTTTTACTGTCCCCTGCCTTTGTTCATGGCATTTCTTCTTTCTGATAAGATTTTCTTTGTCTTGCAATGATGTAGATTGCTATTCATCATTTCAAAAAATCTTAAATGGCACTTTTTATAGATGATGGCATGTGGATAAGGGTTTGAGCTTACTTTGCATCAATCATATTCCCCTAATGAAAATGCTGCTAAAAAAAAATGCTGCTAAAGGTAGGCGATAATGTATCTAATACCTTATGAACTAGTAGTTCTACTCCTGCGCCAAGAAGCTGTCAAACTTTATACAAGACACCATGCTGATTGAAGCATTGTTTATGCAGAGGACTGTTGGCACACAATAAAATGAATGAATGAAATGTGTTAAAAGCACACAAAGAAATAATTTGAATAGTCAAGTGACATATATAATCGTTGTCATCAGTGAATTGGAGAAGAAACAAACATAATCTATAGCATAAAGTTATTGTGTAAGTCAAAATAATTTTTTATTGAAGGACATGACTACTAAATACCTGGAATGAGTACCTATGATAAGGAGAAGAGTATGGAAGAGAAACACACATATTTATGACTTCTAATGCCCAGACTTACATAATTAATAGGGGCCTGGTGCACAAAAATTTGTGCACTTGGGAGGTTCATCAGCCCGGCCTGTGCACTCTCGCAGTGTGGGACCCCTCTAGGGATGTCCACCTGCTGGCGTGCCTGGTCAGCCTGGGTGAGAGGCTGATGGCTGTTTGCTGATGAGGTTGGCCAAGCCCCCCAGTGTGGACCCTCACCCTATTGGGGTGTGGCCAGCCTGGGAGATGGGCTGAGGGCCGTTTTCAAGATACCCACAGCCCCTTCAGGTTTTGGGTTCCTACTGGGGTACCTGGCCAGCCTGGGTGAGGGGCTGATGGCTGTTTTCAGGCTGGACAAGCCCCCCAGTGGGGTCCCTCACCCCATTGAGGTGTGGCCAGCCTGGGTGCGGGCCTGAGGGTTGTTTTCAGGCTTTCAGGCTGCCCACAGTCCCTTCAGGTTTTGGGTCCATACTGGGCCACCTGGCCAGCCTGGGTGACGGGCTGAGGGGTGCTTTCAGGCTGCCCACAGCTTCCATTGACCCAATGTCTCAGCAAGGATGGCTGGAAGCAGGTTTCTGGGGTTTATTTATCTTCTATAATTGATACACTGTTCCTTTAAGCCAAGGCCTAGGCAGGTATCGAAGCCTCCTGTCTGCTTCAGCTCCATGGCTTCTATAATTGAAAGGATGTTGCAAATATGTTGCCTGGAGCACAGAGAGGCCCAGCTGGCCTGCCAGCAGACAGCTTACTCCTGGTGCAATGGAATCTGCCTGTTTACTCCAGCTCCGTGACTGCCAGCCTCCATCTTGGCTAGGTTGATTTGCATACAGCCGCTCTGATTGGTTGGTGGGCGTGGCTTAGGCATCCCATAGAAATGGTCAATTTCAATATTACTCTTTTATTAGATTAGATAATATTTTATCTCCATCTTTATTTCTCTTTCTTTCTATACTTTTTCTGGATAGTATAGTTTAATTAGTGAGATTAATGTTTCTCACACTATAATCTTTACGATAATCATGTTACAATTATTGAAGAACCTGTGTTTTTTAAAAAAACTGAGCTAGTTTTTAGAAGTCCTGCATTAGAATATATTCTAATGAAGCCTAGACGTATATCTTTTGACTAAGCAACTCAGGTGTTTCATAGGAAGATACCTTTTGGAAACTATTGCCTTAAACTGTGGTACATGTGAACTCAGTCACAGACAACCAATGGACATAATTCCCCACAAGATGCAGCCAGCCACTTCTGGCTTTGCTTAAACCTTGCATTATTATTCAAAATCTTATTGCTCAGAAAATGAATGAATAAATAGCATCCTTTCCTAGAAGACAGGTTAATGTGATCTAGGCTACCAGAAAATAATATTAAAAAAACAAATATATAATTAGATAACACACTCTATTAAATAATAAATCTATGAGTTCATTTATTAATAAATGTATACACAATAAATACATATTTATGGTAAATAAATATATATGTAATAAGCTTCTCATATGCATATGAGAAGCTTTTCTATTTTCTAACCTGGTCAATTGAAAGGATGCATGATTCCAGGAGACTAACTACTAGTATGATGGTATAGATTTTGTTTGCTGCTCATATGCCCAGAATATACATTAGAATTGTTTTATTTTTCATACTTTTTTTAACCCACATTTTCTTCATATGATTGGCAGTCAATCTAGAGTAGATTTCAGCCAGACTTTGGAACCATAATCTGCCCATGGCTATATAGGTCAAATTCACAGGGGAATTTATGCCAATTCAGGCAATTTGAAAATGTTCTTTCATTTGAATAGCTCTGTTCAAGCACAAGACATGCTGGGATTTGCCATTTTGGCTGCCATCACAATTACCCCTATCAGAATCTATGCACAGATGCTGAATGTGGGTAAAACTATTACTGGCAGGTTATGCTGGCAGCTCATACAAATGAATAATCATTGGCTCATGATCACCTCAACTCCCTAGATCACTGGAATGGCCCAGCTGGGCTGAGCAGGAAGCCTCGCTAACGAGACAGATTGTTCTTTCCTATAGCAAAATTGCATAATATGCAGGATTTCACAAAGCTGTCTTTTTAAAGTTCCTCCTAAAACTTTTAAATATATTTCAATGTTTTTATTCTTATTTTACTAATAAAAAATACTGGTGTTATGCATATAGTGTATGGGTAAGATAGACATTCAACTAGGGATTTAAGATTTTGAAATTAGACTTACACAGAACATTACTTTTTTCTATGATATGTTGTATAATTGCTAATGAATAGCATCAGTCCAGCTGCTTACTATAAAATTGCCACTCTTGCACCATGCCTGCCATAAAATAAGGGGCACAAAGATGAGTATTAAAGCCAAACAGAAATTCTATTTTTGAATGAGCCAATCTATCCTCTATAATAAAAGGCTAATATACAAATCGACCAAACTGCAGCACAACCGGTCACTATGACATGACATGCACTAACCACCAGGGGGCAGACACTCAACGCAGGAGCTGCCCCCTGGTGGTCAGTGTGCTCCCACAAGGGGAGTGCTGCTCAGCCAGAAGCTGGGCTCATGGCTGGTGAGCATAGCAGTGGTGGCAGAAGCCTCTCATGCCTCCATGGCAGCGCTAAGAATGTCCAATTGCTGGCTTAGGCCCACTCCCCAGACTGCGAGTGGGCACAGGTTGGGCTGAGGAACCCCCCACAAGTGCATGAATTTCATGCACTGGGCCTCTCATCCTATATAATAAAAGCCCAGTGACTGAAACAGCCAAATGACCACAATGACCAGGGACCAGAATGATAGGGGCCCCTCACTCCTGCTAGCCCCATGCCCCAGCAGGGACCCCCACCCCACTAGGGCAGACCAGCTGGCCCCCACGCATGCACTGGGCCTCTATCCTATATAATAAAAGGGTAATACGAAAATTAACCCTAATGGCAGAATGACCAGAACGACTGCTCAACCAGTCACTATGAGGCACACTGACTACCTCTCAGTCCCTTTCCCTGACCAGCAGGCTCCGGTTCTGTTCACCCAATGTAGAACAGGAACCTGGGGTCAGTGGCAGGGGATGCATGTGGCGCCAGGCCAAGGCCCCCGCCCCACCCACCATTTGCCCTACACACAGAAGGCAACATGTGATGGGGGCAGGGCCAGTGAGCAGGCAG
>PVJC01004595.1:13688-63188 GCA_004026665.1 Murina feae | reverse complement strand
GAAGCTCAGGTGAGGCAGTGCTGTGGAGCAGGGGGCGGGGAGCCTGGCTGCCATCTGGGCAGGTTGGTGATCACATCTCTGTGCACTGTGCTTCAGTCTGAGGGCATCAGCCTGCAGGCCACATCCTGCTCTGAGGAGCTGCAGTGCTGCCAGTCAGAGATCCTGGAGCTGAAATGCACGGTGAACGCCCTGGAGGTGGAGCGCCAAGCCCAGCACCACCTGGTACGGGTCCTCCCTCACCCTCATGGCACTGCGAATGCCACTGCCACAGTCTGTTCACAGCATATCTGAGAAGTCTCTCTACTCAGTTCTATAAACATTAAGTTTCAGCTCGATCTGGGTTCCTCTCTCCTGGGTAGAGAAGCCTTGCTTTTAAGGCTAGTTTGACCAAAAAAATGGTTCCTATTACAAGTTAATTCCACACTTCCTTCAGAATGAGGGAAGTTCAGGCACTCATTTCACAAGATTTTGCTGGGTGTCTCCTTCATGCCATGTATTGGTGGCATTAGGGGGAAAATGACACAGTTCAAGTTAGATTTGTGTGTGTGTGTGTGTGTGTGTGTGTGTGTGTGTGTGTGTGTGTGTGTAAAAAGTCATGGTCACATTGATGGTAATTTCTTCAGAGCTCTAGAAATGTCTTGTGACTTCTTGGAATTTTCTACCTGCCTGGTGAGTTCAGCCATGATCTTCACTGCTGAATTTTTCATCCCCTGGGACTTTCCTCCCATTATTTCCCATTATAGAAAGACTGTCTGCAGAACTCCCTGTGCGAGGCTGAGGCCCGCTTCGGCACTGAGCTGTCCCAGATGCAGTGCCTGATCAGCACCGTGGAGGAGCAGCTGGCCGAGATTCGGGCTGACCTGGAGCGGCAGAACCAGGAGTACCAGGTGCTGCTGGATGTCAAGGCCCGGCTGGAGTGTGAGATCGCCACGTACCGGAACCTTCTGGAGAGCGAGGACTGCAAGTACGTGTCATCTAGGCAATTCCTGGCCAGGCTACATACCTGACTGTCAGATTCCGCCGAGATAACTCACGTACTGGTGCAGGAGATCTCATCCTAAAGAACCCTCCTCGCTTAGTGACTCGTTCACCATTGCTGGTGTGTACAGATTGTGCTGTTGATAGAATGGATCACAAACAGTAGCCCGGTCCCTAAGCTGAGCCCCAGGGATGCCTGGATATGGAAAGACTCAGCTGAGTGTGGACATGGGTTGTGTGATTTGCCTGTGGCAAACCCTCCCTACACCACTTTGGTCTGATCTTTTCTGTCTCCAGCACTGAGACATCTTTTTATTTCCCATGTCTAACTCTCCCTTCTCTCTCTCCCTTCCAGACTCCCCTGCAATCCCTGCTCTACACCTGCCTCCTGTACCCTTCGTCCAAGCTGTGCCCCACCGGCCTGCGGGTCTTCATGAGAGCCATCTCTGAAGGTCTAAGTTCCAACACAGGAGTTCAAGGGCCGCCTGTCCTGGGGCTAGGATCGCCCTCACCTTGCTTAGTTTTCCTCTAGAAATACCAAACCCACTGGAGGCATTTTCACTGAATCAAAGGGCAGCAGACAACTTCTAAGTAATGGCTTCCTATGTGTGCCTTAGGCTGATTTTTAAAAATATTGCATTGTCTTCCACTGAAACAATTGTTTTCCCCCACACCCCACCTACACCCCCCATTCTCTCTTCTGGATTTTCATTCTACTCCAGTGCTTCAGAATCTTCTAAAATGTAATTGGGATCCTGTATTAAATGGTCAATAAACCTGCTTCCTGTATCAAGAGGTCTCTTTCCTGTGTTTGGCAGTATATGTGGTGTGCTAGAGAGCTCGGGCCCTCAAGCCCTTGGGTGGTCACTGGCCCTGACATGTCGCTTCCAGGACCTCTCTGGGGCACTGGATCTGAGCCTCGGGATGTCACTGGACATGTCTTTACCTTGCCCGTAGATCCCTACAGCTTGGTGAAAGGAAGCAGTATTGGTTGCCAAATCTGAATTCCTTCAGAACAGCTCAGAACTAACATGTTCCTACTGTGCTTTTTGGCATCTTTGGCCTCTTGGTATTTTGTTCCAGAGAAAAATCACACAAATTTGAGTTCCAGTCCAGTCAAAGGGAGCTCATGTTGAGAACTGCCCTGGCCAAGTTGCCAAGCTTTTTTTCATTCAAACTGGCCCCTTCATGGAGGCAGGGCATTTCCTCCTGCTGTTAGACATGGAGGCCCAGCTTGGGCCCTGGGGACAGTTGTCTTGGTTCTGGCCCACTTCTAGGATGTGGTTTTCTCTAGAGAGATGCTGCCACCTATGTGCTTGTCTCCTCTGCTGCCACCTTCTAAGTGCTGGTGTGAGGACTGTGGTTGCCACAAGTGCTCCAAATGCCTGCCCGCCTCCTAGATGGGACTCTGATACAGGCCAAGGTGGTCCACAGCCAGACTTGGTAGAAGAGCATTTGGGCAGCAGCAGTGGAGAGGCCATGCCCCTTCTATGCGGAGGAGTTAATTTCACTTTTGGCAAGTGCTGAGTGTGCCCAGATCTCAGCTCAGCCACATATTCTTGTCCAAAGATCAGTGCAAAGTTGGTCCTTCTTCATAGTAGTATAGTATGGTGGCTAGAGCACATGTTCCAGATCCAGGAAAACCTGAGCTCAAATCCTACCTCTGTAACACCAGCTGAGTAAAGTTGGGCAGGTCACTACACTCTCTTGAGACCTATTCATAAATTTAGGATAATGTACTTCCCTCTCACCATTGTTAAGGGATAATCCAGGTAATGTTCCCAGCATATACCAGTAGAAGGCACTCAATGAGCCCAATGGATATTCTTGGGAACCAGCAGAGACAGTCTTTTCTTCATTGAAAGAGGAGGTAATGAGGTGGTAACAGAACCCATCAGCAGCACCAGGAACCACATCTTCCCATGCTGGTTTCCCGAAGGTTTGTCCATACTCCCATCCACTTATAAACAATCATGAAAACCATCAACTGTTGTTATTAGAGCTCAATTTCCCACTCCAAGTGGCCTAACCAAAAATTTTTAAAAGCATTCTTTGGGCTGTCAGAGGACAAGAATGTCCATTGGACTCTTTTGGGCTTCCTTCTATTAAGTGACCCCCAAGAGTCATATGTTTTAAGCAGTGGCCAGGAGCCCTTCCTGTGCCAGGGCCATGGACATCTGGTCTGTCCCCCATTCCCTGGCCAGGTCACAGCCTGAATGCACTCTAATTGTGGGACCCCCATGGCTACTAGGCCTGCAGGAAAAGCTACTCAGACCTGGAAGGGACCGCAGATTAGGGAGGTTGGCAGGTGGCTGGCCCTGGACACTTGGACAAAGGTCTTGCTCAGTCATTTCTGCTGCCTAAGGGCTCACGGCTCCCTCTGGTACCAAATTCAAGAACTCCTCTTCCTCAGGAGTGATTCTCCCGTCTGCATGTCATCTTCCTCTCCGTGGCCTGGCTGCATCATGATCCCCTCATTGATTGGCCCTGGATGTCGCATCTGCTTTTGCTTTGGTCACACTAATTTCAGCCAGATTGATTATTGATTATTTTCCTCCTTCTGAGACTCTTGCTGCCTTGGCTTGAGACCAGAGCCAGTTTGACGCTGCCTACCACTAACCCCACTGGTCTTTAGTCAACCAGCCCTGCACTCCTGATGTGCTGGTTGGTAATAGTTCTTTCCAGTCAGGTCTCTTCAGGCCCTTCCACCCACCATCTTTTTTTCAACTCCAAATGCCATTTTCCTCAAGTCCCAGCAGAGTGGGAAGGAGTAGGTGGCTGGCCGTGGGCCAAGGAGCTTTGGGAAGGGGTCCACACTTCTGCGCCTACCACTGCCCACACCGGGAAGACAAGGAAATCAAGGTGGAATTCTGGGCTCTCCAGAACAAGAGCATTTGAAATGTAGATACTAGGTTTTCTGTGGTTCACCCTGTGTGATACCCAAGGCCCTGCCCCGTCCTCTCCCCCTCATCTTCCTTTGCTCTTCTCAAGAACAGAATCAATGCGTCCCTTCTCAGGACCACGCACAATCACCTTCACAAGCTCATCTTGTTGAATCATTTTTGTCTTTTTTCATCATTTCAGTGTTTCCCAACCTTTTCCTCATCCACGGCTTTTCATTTAATGAATATTTTTTTAAAAAAAATCCTCACTGTCTCACTTAATGTTGTTTTAACTTTCAAAAATATAAATACCAAACACATTTTATGACTGAAAGACATCTCATTTAGAATCCAGGTTTTGCTTGCTTTCAGACGACATTCCCTCTATCCAAAATATCTTCCCCACCACTCTTTTAGAGATTCCAAATGCCCCTCCTCTCTAGGGTCATTCTCCCATTGAGAAGCAGGGCTGCCAGTCAGGTCTGAGCCCTGGGCTGCCTCAACCTCCCTATCTGTCTTCAGGCGTAAGAAACCATAGCAGCTCAGGAGGGCTTCTCAGTACCTCCAAACAGCCCAGGCTTCAGGCACTTATCTCTGACCCCCTGGTGGCCAGTCCCACTCACTACATGTCACGCTCTCCAAACTTAATTCCACTTCTCTCCATTTAGCCAGCTCTTTGCCTTGACTTCCCAGCTTCCCTTCTGATCACATTATACTCCCAGGGTGACCTCAAGAACATTTTGGTGTCTCTATGCCCTCCCCACCCCTCCCCATATTTAGCCAATCACTCGGTCTTCGAGAGTCATTTTGGGACATCTCTGTACTCCATCCCTCCCTTACTATTGGCAGGGCTAGTGGCTGAGTGGGTTTCCATCATGTGCTACCTGGACTCTGGTAAGAGCCTCCTCCTGCCCATCATTCAAGCCCCAGATCGTCTCTTTATACTCTACATCTCTAAGGCTGTGTGGCCTCTCTTTCCTTTGAGTTACATGGTCTATCTCTACTGCTCTCAGTTTTTTGAGAGGTGGGGTTTCTCTGATTCGTCTCTGTAGCCCTTTAGTGCCTTGAGAGGACATTGCTATGGCAGGAGCTCATGAATATTGGAGTGGGTCACTGGGACAAGGTCACTGATGGTGGTTAACCCTGCCTTGGTAATATTGCCCACATCTGCACACATCTACTGGCAGCCTCTTAATCCAAATGCATCAGAAATTCACTTCTAAGGCCCTCATTTAAGGGTGATACGAACTATGGGGAATGTATTCAGAAGAATATACTCAGGATGGCAGACAAGGGGACTTAGAACCATGCTAAATAAAGAACCAGGAATGAGAAATCACACAGCAGTCTTAAAGAGCTGACAGTCTTCTTATAGGGCAGGATGACTGGATTTTTCCTCTCTGGGACCCCATGGATAGAATGAGAAAGGAAACTAACTACAGAGCAAACTGACTTACTTGCTAACGTATCACCAGCATCCAACGCCTGTGCCTGCTTGCACAGGTAGGAGCTCAATAAATATTTGTTGAATGCATGGATAAAAGAACAAATGGAAATAACAGGTAGAACTAGCAGGGAGGTAGATATGTCTCTGCATAAAGAACTTTCTAATAATCCTGATGCGGAAAGTCTTCTAAGGCAGAGCTAGCTGTTACTTATCTCTTGATTCCACTGTCTTGTACGAAGCTTGGGATACTGGGAGCCACAGGGGCCAAGTTGGCCAGGGATTGAGTCATCTTGGAAAATGGTGGTCTGGGCAACTAGTTAGAGGGAGGTTATAAGAAGAGATTCAATGTCAAAGCGTCCAGGACTGGTGGACTTTGAGATCCCTTTTGGCTGGATATTGGATGTTTTTGAGCCAGCTATGACATGTGCTGCTGCCTCAAGGGCACTCCGGTGCAGGCGCATTCATTCATCTTAAGAATGGGGTCAAAGTAGCGTCTTCGTTAGCATAGTCTTGAAGCTGGCTGGCTGCCCTTTTCCAGGGCGTATTAAATGACTAGCCACAAACTTCTGATGCGCTGAATGTGTCTGAAGATTAAGGAAATTTAAATTTTGTTCTAGAGTCTCCTAAGTAATGGGCAATCAAGGTAGGTGCGTTTCAAAGAAATGCAAGAAGTTTCAAAAGGTGAAACATCAAAGTTCTTGAGTGGGTATCTTTTAAAATAAGGCGAGGAAGGAGTCAGTGGGTGAGAGTGTCTGATGAGGAAAAATGTCCAGAAAGGGTGGGGAGGTGCCTGAGAACAGACACCCTAAAATAGAAATCACTGCCTGCCTTAATTAGACGGCAGACTCCAAAACACAGGAACAGGATTTTATTTCCTGGGAATCACGAAGTACCCAGTTTCACCCCCAAGTGTTTTCCCCACTTCCAAAACTGCTCACCGGCTTCACACTTGCACACAGGAAGTCCTAATTGCCAAAATCGGTTTGATATGTTGTATTTTCATTTTAATTCAGTTCAAAATACTTTCATTTCTCATTTGATTTTGCCTATGTACCTTGGGTTATTAAAGTGTGTTATTTAGTTTTCAAACACCAAAATCGATTTAGAATTTAGGTTTTTTACTCATTGTTCTGGCCTACAGAAGGAAACTTCATTCTCTTTTCTGTTACTTTCCTTCATAAGGATTTTGGCTATTTTTCCTCAGAGTTGAGGAAAGTCAGCTACCAGGGGTAGATCTTATCTTTGATTTGCCTTTACCTGAAGGCTATACATGGGATGGTCCTGAAATTCAAGGCTCCCACAATCTTGACTAAACACAACTTTCCAGGAGGGGCATATAAGTGCCAACACCGTTAGTTTCTTCCCACTTCCCAAACATGTTTGATTCTGTTCATTCTGTTCTCTATGAGAGATACTCTCTTCCCCAATCCCTCATGGAAACCATCATTCAAAACACATTTTAGACCCTCCCTGTTCTGTGAAGTCTTTTTCTGGTCTCTCCAGATGCTCTCTTCTTAAAATCTTCACAGCTCTTTTATTTAAAAATATGTTTAACACTCCTCCTACTGCCTTTATAATATCAAGGCCATTAACTCTCTTCTCTCTCTTATTAAAATCAAACCCTGCTCCCTCCAAGGATGCCAAGCAGTGCCCCCTCCTCCCCCCCAGTACTCTATACATATCTGCGGGGGGTGGGGGGATGTGATTTGTCTCTTTCCTCAATGTGCCTGATGGACTAGCATCGTAGACTTTGCCATGACGACAACATCCTAAGGTAGGAAAAGACTACAGAGGGACAGAACTTTTGAGGACATGTTAGGAGTCCCAGGGTCTTGATTATCTCACAGACACAAGCTGACAGCAGGGAAAGAATTCACAGCCCCAGAGTGTGGGTGGCTCAACGAAGAGAGCTCTTCCCCTGTGTGTGAGGACTCTGCACGGATGAGCAGCATCCTGTGTGGGGTAGGCCTCTTTTATGAACTCATTAACTCTTTATAGGAGACAAAATCACTGACTAACCGAGTGATCGTATAACATTCGATATACATATTAATGAGCAAAATGCCAGTTTTCTTGCACCAACTCCCACTACAGGCTTATATAAGATCTAGAGAAGGAAGGTTTTAGGCTCCAGCAAATACAACCGTGGACAAAGCTGGAGGCCAGCCTTTGAGTACCATGACTTCTGACCACTGCAGTTCTCCCATTAGGGGGCAGGTTTCAGAGGCCAAGGCTGCCTGCCAGGGCCTCCTGGCCAGCCTGGCACATGCCAATCGAGTTCGAGTGGGGACCACCCCACTGGGCCGACTCAATCTCTGTCTGCCCAACAGCTGCCACAATGCTTGCCCCTTGCCAGGAACCCGCAACATTCCTGCCAACATCGGAAGCTGTGGAGCCTATGGTGAAGGCACCCTGAATGGCGATGAGAAGGTGACCATGCAGTTCCTGAATGACCGTCTGGCCAACTACCTGCAGAAGGTGCGGCAGCTGGAGCAGGAGAACGCGGAGCTGGAGACCAAGATCCGAGAGTGGAGCAAATGCCATGAGACCACCATGTGCCCCAATTATCAGGGCTACTTCCAGACCCTTGAGGAGCTCCAGCAGAAGGTGAGATTTGGGGTTCTCCAGGTCATGGATTGGCAAACTGTGGCCCGTGGGCCAAATCTGGTCTCCTGCCTGATTTTGTAAATAAAGTTTTATTGGTACAGCTGTGCTATTTCATTGATGTATGGTCTTTGGCTGTCTTTTTGCAACAGTGGCAGAGTTGAGTAGTCATGACTAAGACTCATGGTCTGCAAAGCCTAAAATATTTACACTCTGGCCCTTTACAGACAAAGATTATAGACCCTTGCACTAAATGTCCAGAGCCTGGACTGGCAGTGGGAGCAGCAATAGTTGAAATGTTTTTTACATGTGGGAAGAGAAACTCTTAAGTGGAGGTGAATGGGGACATGTAAAGGATGAGACGTAGGATTTGAATTGCCAGGATTCTGAGTTTATGCTTACTTAGGTTCAGTACTTACAATTCCTAAACTGTAGTTGTAAAAACAGTGCAACTAACTTCTGGTGTAGTAAAAGGGGTCAGAGGGGTATGCTCCAATGTCCTACATGTGCCAGAGTATATCCATTCAGTAGCACTGGCCTCTTATGGACATCTGGCATCCCCTCTGATGATCTCATTAATGCTGCTCAAGAGCCTACATCTTAGTTCTGAAAACAGGAAGAAAAGGTATGTCAGAATGGCCCCCCACAGAAATCTGGCTAGATTCAGATTTGGGGAGGTTGACCAACCAGCACAAAGGACTTCTTATTAGGAATAGATCCCACCTTAAAAATTTCATAGCCAGCCATTGTTCTCTGGTCTAGATTCTAGATCTTTTTGTTTATATCTGGCTAAGCTTCACATCTGGCAAAATAAAATGATCTTTTCTTATATGTTCCATTTGCATAAGTATCTCTCACATGTTTGGGAGTTTGTGTTTGTCCAAGGGGATGTTGTAGTTTGAACCCAGCCAACAGGACCGCTTTTGACCCGAGGCCACAGATGGCCTGAGAACAGTGAATCACTGAGCCTATTTTCTTTCCTCAGATCTTGTGCATCAAATCTGAGAACAATAGGCTGGTCATCCAAGTCGATAATGCCAAGCTGGCTGCAGATGACTTCAGGACCAAGTGAGTTGGGGTCAGATGGGGAGGGGACAGGGCCAGATGCCTCTCCTGGCTTCTTCTCTCCTGTGATGCAGTTGGCATCAGAGATGTAATTGAGCAGGACCAAACCAACAGTTTCAGCAAGAGAAAATAAAGGACAATTAAGCCCAAGATTTTGGAAGAACACCCTCCTCCCCCATAATTGTTTAGCCTTTAGAGTTGACATGACAGTTTAGAACCACCAGCCACTTGATTCCATTGTAAGAAGAACCTTGTGAAGTATGCAGGGCAGTGATGGTCTCTCCTTCATGAGGATGCAGAGGCTCAGAGTGCTGATGTGACTTGCCAGAAGTCACGTGGCTACTGAGAGGTAGAACTGGAACTTGGCCCCTGATTTCCTATCCTGAGGCCATTTCCTATGAACTTTGCTGCCTCAGTGAGGATATGATTCCACACTTGCAGCCTGACTAATGCGTGAGCACTAGCAATTCATGATGTCATGGAGGCATGTGGAGGTCACAGGGTTTCTACCACCTGAGAAGGTCCCATCTGGGAGCAGGAAGGGGCCTTAAATTTTGTCGTTTTTCTTCAGGGCACATGGAACCCTCACTCCTCTAGAGCTAAAGAAAGCCATTTCCTTCATTCCATGCTCGTTGTTGGCTTTTAATCTGAGAGAGATTCCGGGGTCCACCTCAGTAGGGAAAATGGAAGAGGGGTTCTGCAGTGATCACACTGCATGGTCAATACCTCATTACTCTGCTGACTCCCCTCTGACCATCAGATAAGGATACCTGTCCATCCTGGTATCCTTAGTACCGGCCATTTTGCGGGTTCATCTTAGGTGCTTAGTGTTGAGTGAGTGGGGAGCAACCTACTGCTTTCTGACTATGAGCACACTACACAGCAAATGCCAACTCACAATGAGATTGCAGAGAGAGGCCAGTAACGTTATGGGTGTAAGTTGGTCCCGGGGTCCCTTCTATCCTTGAACCTCAACTCCTATACCTGACCTGGTAAAGGTACCAGATGGAGCACTCACTCTACCAGCTGGTGGAGGCCGACATCTGTGGCCTGCGCAGGGCGCTGGATGACCTCACACTTGCCAAGTGCGACCTGGAGGCCCAGGTGGAATCCCTGAAGGAGGAGCTGCTCTGCCTCAAGAAGAACCATGAACAGGTGGGGTCCTTTGTGTGATCCATGTAGACGTCTGGGGGGTGAATGCAGGCTCAGTTGAAGGAAGAAACGAGGCTCTTCCTTTGGCTCAGGATGGAAGCTCTGCTGGCCCCACTTTGCGGTTAAGCCTCGGAAGCTATGAAGGGGAGCTTTGGTATCAGTGGAGGCATGTTCTTCATGCACAAAGGGTGAAGGAAAATCATTGGGATGCTGGCAGTGGGAGATCATTGAGGCTTCGTGTGGAGGGTAGTGGGGGCTCAGTGAATAGGATGTCCTCCTCCCGTGCCCATAGGAAGTCCACACTCTGACGTGCCAGCTGGGAGACAGGCTCCGGATTGAGCTGGACACGGAGCCTCCCGTGGACCTGAGCAGGGTGCTGGAGGAGATGCGGTGCCAGTACGAGACCATGGTGGAGACCAACCGGCGTGACGTGGAGCAGTGGTTCGAAGCTCAGGTGAGGCAGTGCTGCAGAGCAAGGGGCAGGGGGAGCCTGGCTGTCATCTGGACAGGGCAGTGATCACGCCTCTGTGTACTGTGCTTCAGTCTGAAGGCATCAGCCTGCAGGCCACGTCCTGCTCTGAGGAGCTGCAGTGCTGCCAGTCAGAGATCCTGGAGCTGAGACGCACAGTGAACGCCCTGGAGGTGGAGCTTCAGGCTCAGCACAACCTGGTGAGCTCCTGTGTGTGCATGGAAGACAGAGCTTGGCTCCCACTCCCCAGGAGCAGTTCCCGGTTCAGGACATGCCTCCCTTAGAGACCAGGGCACAGCCTGAACCTTGACCTCATCTCCTTAGCATTGGACATTCTCATGATGGGAACGCTGAGGGAATGTGCATTCACACAGATGAGGGAGGTTCTGCAAACCTCTCCTAAGGTCTACGATGAAGAGCCATAGCACATTGTCTGTTCCTCCAGCTGGAGACTGCTAACAGGGGCTGGGCTGTTCTCAGGCACCCTCTCGGGGTGTCATCGGCTGGCTGCAGAGCCTGAGGGCAGGAATCCATGCTTTTTCACCTGCATCTCATTTTCTTTGGCATCACAGAAGGACTGCCTGCAGAACTCCCTGTGTGAGGCCGAGGCCCGCTTCAGCACTGAGCTGGCCCAGATGCAGTGCCTGATCAGCACCGTGGAGGAGCAGCTGGCCGAGATCCGGGCTGACCTGGAGCGGCAGAACCAGGAGTACCAGGTGCTGCTGGACGTCAAGGCCCGGCTGGAAGGCGAGATCGCCACGTACCGGGACCTTCTGGAGAGCGAGGACTGCAAGTAGGTCCTCTGATGTCTGTGTCAATGTCACATGTAAAAGCAGAGACCTCTTATTGGCAATGTCCAGGGGTGGCATTGCAGACGCCATCTTGGAAGACAAACTTGTTACTGAAGGTCTAAAACCTTGTTTGCTCCTCTGATTCGAGTGCCGGTATACTTTTGTCTTTCATGAACTTCCAATGCCAATGTTACGAACAGTGTTTTTCTCTTTGCAGGCTTCCCTGCAACCCATGCACAACCCCGGCCTCCAGCACCCCCTGTCCAGCCCCTGCAGCCTGTACCCCCTGTCCTCCCTGCCCTTCCAGGCCTCTTCAGGCCTCCCGTGGGCCCTGCTCGTCGCCTCAGTGCTGACATATTCCGCAGCCCAAGGAGCCAGAAAACAGAACACATTTCTTCGGCTCCATCGAGCCTTACTGCCTCAGCCAGCCCCGGAGACCAGAGCCAGGCAGGCAGTGCTTCTCCTTGTGGGATTCCAGTCCTGCAGCTCGGCTCCAGGCCCTGGACTTGTGCTTCCTTTTCTCTCTTCCATGGCCTCCTGGTTTCTCTGGGACATGGCAGGCAACCTTGTTTTTATTTCACTAAGAAACTTCACCTTCTACAGCATAAGGCGGCCAGAGCCTGCTGGTCTCAGCGTCTCCATCCCATGCCAAGAGCGATGCTGGGAGCTCCTTGAACCAGCTGTTCCCTCAGAAGCAGGGCTTGTGGCTCTGGGAGATGGCAAAGCCAGTGACGACTAGGGTTGAACTGGGACTGCAGCAAAATGGCACGGATGAGAGATGGCTGGCTCTGGACCTGGCCCAGCCTATTTGGAACCGGATTCACAGAGCTTTGAAGATACAGACTCTAAAACACCCCACCCCTTCATCTGGTTGCAGCACCACGGTTCTTGTGCAGAGGAAAAGCTCCATCCGGAGGTCCTGCCGGGCCTCTGCATCAAGTCAGCTTTCGTGATCTCATGCTCCCGACCAGTAAGGTCTCATGCTGGGCGTTACGGACCTTGTGACCAGGGTCCCACTGAAACCCGCAAGCGGGGAGCGGTTGTCGTTATTCTCAGCTGGTGGCTGAGTCAAGGCTTAACCCGCAGTTCCTTTGAACTAGATCCAAAGCCCATCCTCTGGGAGCTTTGAAGGGGAAAACAATCCAACATGAGAAGGTTGAGGGTGGCGGTTAAGTGTGGTCCTCCAACCGGCAGCACCAGCACCACCTGGAAACTTGTGGAAAATCCACATACTCGAGCCCCACCCGAGACTTTCTGAAGCGGAAGTCTGGTTTACGGAGACTTCCAGATGATTCTGTGCACTCTCACATTCAGAACTACCGGGTTAGGGGCTTCATTTGGGGGTGTGAACCCCTGCCTGGCCAGACACTGCAGAAGGGGTTGGCCTTGCTCCCCTGGCCAGTCCCCTGGGGGAGGAATCCCTCAGGCCGCTGAGCTAGAGCATTTCCCCTGCACATTACGAAACTCTGGACATATTTAACCCTGGTGATTGCTGAGCCTGTCAGACTACCAGTCTATCCATCAGGCTGACCCACCCCCACTCCTCAACAGGCTCCACTGGCAAGTCCTTCTGGCAGCTGCTGGGCTTGAAGCTTGCAGGCAATAGACACATGGGCCGGAGACTCCATATTTAGGCTGAGACCAGCACATCTCCAGAAAGCAGCATTGCACCTGGCCAAAGGCGGGAGGCAGGGAGTTCCCCATCACAGGAGATAGGCAAGCAGGGCCTTTGCAGCCATCTGGTGGGGATGCTGAGGCAGGGACTCGGGTAGCTGATGGGGCTGGACGAGACAGTAGCAGAGGGTTTTCTAGTTCCCAGATTCTACGACTCCGCTTTCGAAGTCTTGTCTGTCTCCCGTGTTAAAGTGGAGGAGGTCTCTCTGCTGTGTGATCCCTCTGAATCGAAGTCACTTGCCGAGACATTTACAAAGTCCGGCAGATGGTTGTTGAATCCAGCCCATTTGGTGTCGGAGTGACCACAGTCTCAAGCTCCAGAGGTGGAGAGAGCGCGGGAGCTCTCTGCCTTCAACTGCTCTCAAGCCCAGACTCTTCTTACCTGTCAGCCACTGTCCATGTAGACAGGACTGATTTGCTTGGGAAGCACCTGGACTCTGATCATATGAAGCATCAGAAGGGTCAGAGGCTATCATGCCCTCCTCTCCCACCCCACAGTCCTCTGCTTTTTTTCCCAAGTGGTGGAGGTGTTTGGGCACAGATGACACACCCCTGAGGCACCCCCCAAGAGTGGTCCCAATAAGGAAGAGCAATTTTGATTAGTCTTATTTTAGCACCTGGCTCAAACACCTTCCCCTCCTCCTTTGTACTTAAATAGCTCCTTTCATCCAACAAGTTCAAAGCTGCCTAACAAAATAAACCCAATTATTCCTGCACATGACAGAGTAGGCAAGCATTATTCTTCCCATTTAAGGGGAGAGAGAGAGAAGGTGAGTCATTTAGTGATTGAGGGATTCTTCTGGTGACGTGAGATGAGTCAATGGGGCCCCAGGGTGATTGACCTGTATTTCTTAAGTTCACGTCCAATGCCCTGTCATTTATAATTATAAGACTAGCTTTGATGAGACATTGTTTGTGTATGTGTGTGTGTGTGAAATGGTTTGGGTTCCTGGGAAGAATTGCTGGGTAGACGGGTCTATTATACTTGGGGAGGTGTGAAGAGCTTCCCTGAAAACCAAGCAGCCCATCATTACCATCATCACGATCATCACCATTACAACAATATTCATTTTCTTCTTCATCATCATCACATTGTACTCGAAGCTCACATTCATTGAGCTCTTACTATAAGCCAGGCACTAAATTACAGATAAGTTTATCCTATATAATAAAAGGCTAATATGCAAATTGACCAAACGGTGAAATGATCAGTCACTATGATGTGCACTGGCCACCAGAAGGCAGATACTCAACACAGGAGCTGCCCCCAGGTGGTCAGCGCACTCCCACAGGGGGAGCGCCACTCAGCCAGAAGCTAGGCTCACAGCTGGTGAGTGCAGTGGCAGAGGCAGGAGCCTCTTCTGCCTCTGTGGCAGCACTAAGGACCCCTCGGGGGATATCCAACTGCTGGCTTAGGCCTGCTCCCCCCACAGAGGTCTCAGACTGCGAGAGGGTACAGGCCAGGCTGAGGGAAGAAATTTATAAATGTATAAATTCCTAGAAACATACCCCCTCCCCCAGTGCACCAGGCCTCTAGTATATATTTATATATATAAACTCAATTAACCCTTACAGCAATTCTATGAAGCCAATGCTTTTGCTATCCCCATTTTGCAGGTGAGGAACTGAGACTCAGAGAGGTTAAATAACACACCTACGATCACACAGCTACTAGGTAGTGAAGCCAGAATTTAGATTCAGGCAGTCTGCCTTCAACAACTGCTCTTAATCTCTGTGCTTTACAGAGGCTAAGTCAGATTATGTCAGCAAAACCTTAACTACCCCCAATCAATGCTTTTCCTTGAAGAAAATGAGAGGGTGTTTATGCCAGAGGAACCATTTCTGAGACTTTATGTCACAAAAGGTAATACAAGAAATGAAATTCCTAGAGCAACTCAAAATAGCTAGAGGACCTTGGGAATCACCAAGGAAGGTCACCCTACCCCCAGCCATTACTAAAATTACTCTGTCTATTGAGGAAGAGGACAAGAAGAAAAACAGATTCCCATACATCATTCTTCATTTTATCGTTTACAAAACATTTTCATATGTGTTACTCAGTTTGCTGAACCCTGAGAGAGACAGAACAGGCGTCACCATGCCCATCTGCAGTGGGAAAAGTTCAGGGTTAGGGAGGGGAAATGACCCCCTGAGTGCTCACGGCTGGTCTCACTCAAGCCCAGGCCTTCTCACTCCCAGGCCATTGCCCTTTTCCTGCGCTGAACCTCTAAGGGCTTTGCTAAAAGCATGTCCGAACAACACTTCCCATTCAGACCCGCTCTCGGTGCTGGGAGGGGTGGCTGAGATGGATTTACACAGCAAAGGGACTGCATGGCCTGGGTTCTCCCCAAGGATAGTCTTCCTGTACTTTTTCCTACCCTGCACTGTCTGCCTTACCCAGCCACATTCAGGCTGAGCTCCTGGCCTCTGGCCATCTTCTGGCCTCTCTCAGCGGGAGGCTTGCTCTTTACCCTGTTTTATGTACCCAAGTCTCCTTTTTCTCTCTTTTTCCTCCCTGGTTGTCAGACATCCTCCACATGTGTCCAGCCATTCACGCTGGGCTCCACGGCCCTCCGCCACATGTCTGCACCCGCAGGAGGGCTCTGGTCCTGAGGGTGGTACAGCTATGTCTGCTCACTAGCAGGTGTCACCTCCATTTCTCTCCACTGATCACATTCTCCTTTCTATTTCCTCATTCACTTGTTCGGTTTAGCACTTTGTTTTTCTTCTGCCCCATACCTGCCTCCTTCATCTGCTTTGCAACTCATCCCAGTGCCTAGGGGAGTGCTTCGGAGCTGAACCATTTGTGGTCTCCAAAACAAGAACCAAATATCAAAATAATGAATTATGCCCGACCACCATGGCTCTGTGGTTGAACGGCGACCTATGAACCAGGAGGTCACGGTTCCATTCTTGGTCAGGATGCATGCCCAAGTTGTGGGCTTGATCCCCAGCGTAGGGCATGCATGAAGCAGCCAATCAATGATTCTCACTCATCATTGGTATTTCTATCTCTCTTTCCTTCTTCCTTCCTCTCTGAAATCAATAAAAACATATTTAAAAAACACACAACAAAACACAAATTACCAGTCCTGGTTGAAGCAAAGATTCTTAAAAAGATATGGATTCTAACAAGATCAGTTGTTTGAATTCTACCTGACCTCATTTAGAGAGTGAGGTCACCAATACACCTTCGGAATACAATAAATCATCTGAAATGGCCTCATCCCTCAGCACCTGGCTGAGATCCATGAACTGGGTTGAAAAGCCCTGACTGAGGTTTGGGGCACAAATAGGTGTGGAAAGAAGTGGGAAGGAAGAAACTTATTTTTGAGGAGGGGTTGAGGGGATGGGGTGAAGGGCCCAATTACATTACCTCATCTTAGAGTTAGTTGTGGACCTGTCTGTCTGCCCAACAGGACTGAGAGCTCACAGTGGGCAGCGGCCTGCCATCTCCCTTCCATCCCCCTGTCCTCCCAGCCCCAGCCCTAGGACTATGCCATGTGCTAGGTAGACATTCAACAAATGCCTGCGTTCCTTAATGTCACAGATACAGCCTTCTAATTACATTAAACACAGGCTTCTCTCCAAATGTCCATCTCACACCTTTAACAGTTCTCACCTCCTTACATTTTTGTTATTTCTCAAATATTTGGGGCCCATATTATCCTGAATTGCTCATGAAAAGATAAGCCTCTACCAGAACTATGAGTCTTCTGTATCACCCATGCCCAGCACCTAGGAGCTGCTCAACAAATGCACTTGGAATAAAATTGAACTAAATGAAGAAAGTGGCTCTGCTAGTTTATTGACTGCTCAGTTTCTCTCTGAATGAATAAAATCTGCAGTTATTTTAATTAGGACATGAGAAAGTACATGAAGTCTGATCCCCACCTGTGGGAGGTTGTGGAGACCTCCCAGCACTGGAGTCCCACTTCCCCTATGAATCTGAGCAACAAATTCACCCAAGCCTATCAATATTCTGGAAACACCACAAGAGAGAGGCTAGATTTACAAGGGATGGCAGCATTATGTTTACTCACCAGCCAGCCCGTCTGCTGCTCCATCCAGAATTCTTGTGCCATTTCCCCTTCTGCAGGGAAAAAGGAATCTCCAGGTAACATGGGTAACCTGTTCTTTCCCGCATCCTCCGCGTGACTGTTGATTAGCTGTGAACTGAAGCCCATGCAGGTCTGACTCCTTCTGCTCTTGCTCCTCTGCACACTCCTTATTCATTCACGAATAGGTAGCCTTGTCCTCCTTTTGACCTGTGCTGCCTGTGTGCAGACAATGGTGTCCTTCTCAGCCGCAGACACATCTCAGTGCGGATCAGGGAGGTGATGCTCTGGTCTGGGCATCTTGGAAGACTGCAGCTTCTTTCAGAGGCCTCAGAAGCTATGGTTTCACGTCTGTAGATCTTTCCCGAGTCATCGCCACTTACATCTCACAGGACACTCAGCAGGTGGGCCACTCTTCCATCCACCAATTCAGCTTGTCTTGGTTACTTCCCAGTGTTGCATCCTCCAGGTTCACTCTTCTGAAGACGGGGTATCTTTGTCTGGTATGCATGGCCTCATGTGATTCTGGGGATTCCTTCTAGATTTCCTCCTTCTCTCTTCTTCACGTTCTTACCTCTCTTATTAAACACACCTGTCCCTGTTCCATCTCTCTCCATTTCTCTGATCTCTGCGTTGTGCACAAATTCGGTGCCATTACTTGTCAATCCCAATCCTTTCATATTTACAACCTGCACATTCTCCTTTGACTAAAGCCTCTACAATGCTACACTGGTTAGTCTGTAGATCAGGCCAAAGAGCATGAAGGATGCCGCTGGCACTGGGTCTGTGCTCAGAGGAACCCTTCCGGGGTGGCGAGGAAGGCGGGATTGAGGAAACAGCTCTGTGCAGGCTGACAAGTTGGGAAGCAGGAGACTCCGTGCTGTTCTCTATAAGTAAATGCTCATGAGGCTGATTCACAGGCCTTTCCATTCATCCTGAGTCCAGATGAAATGAGACGGGAGCTTCCTGCTGACGGAGCTGCCCAGCCTGTGCCTTTGCTCTGGAGAGTCTCGGTGATGCCTGCCTCGGCACCCATCTATTTCTTCTCCTTTAATTGCCTTGGAGGAAAACAAAGAAAATTTGATTTTATTATAAGCCTGGGGCTTCTTTGTAGTGCGGTTGGGCATCTTAATGGCATTATAGTAAGTGGCGATAATGGCCTTGGAGAAGGCAGATGAAGAACCTTTTGTCTGAGACTCAAGCGGAGAGCCGTAACAATACTGGCATGAAAGCCTGATGGGGAGAAGGACTCCAATAAGTTGTCAATAAAGCTACCACTCTGGCTGGCAGCCAAAGCCACAGTGGAGGTTGAGGTGCTGCTACCCAAGATGCAAGGGGTACCCGGTGATGCCTATAATTATGCAACTGATATATATACTCAGAACTTCGGCCACTCTTCCCCAGACCTTCTATGCCTGCCTTCAGACCTCTGGTGCCCTTCTTCATCCCTCAAACCAACTCCAATTCTTCAGGCTTGCTTTGCTACGCCCCCTGCTCATGCAGCATCTCAGCATTTTCTCTCCCTGTGAACAGGTCCTTGGATTCAGTGACATGACCACAGAGCCATCCCTGGTACCTTTTAACTTTTGGTTCTTAAACCAGGTTACGTGTAATCGAGAAAGCCTGGGGATGGGAAGCCCAGGACAGGACCAATACATCTCCCTGGTGTATCGATCTCACTTAGCGAACTGGGCAAAATGTTGGTTTAACTGGAAACTTTGGAATGATTTTTTATCTTAAAGCCAAAATGGGTATATGATGGAATACGAAGTCAATCTACATGATGCTTTAAGATCAACCTCAAAGGTTTTCACACTTGTGGAAGCCCTCAGGGCGGTCTCTGGATTTTCCCAGCTACCTGCTTACTCTGTCCCATGCTATGGATGCCCGTGGAAAAGTCCACCATCACCTTCTTGTGCCTTTATCACCTGTCTCCAGATATTTTCCCCAGGTCATTGAAATGCATTTGTATGGATTTATCAACTTGCATTTTTTCCAACTCTTTTTCGAAATGATCTCTTCCTCCAGCAACTCCCCTGACCCCCAACTAATTATCAAAGTCTCTACCTTTAAAATCTCTCTACATTCCCTTTAAGGTGTTACACAAACAGCTGTCCACCTTCTCAGCCAGTCTTATCCACCTCCAGGTTTCCAAGGCTTGGGGTGCTACAGCACCGAAGGATTCCACTCTTAAGCAGACGGAAAGGGTGCCCATTGCTGCCATTTCATACACATTCTTCCTTGACTCAATCCCAGTCCCTCCCTAGAGATGCCAGGTGGGCTATTAGGTGGGTATGATGATGGGTTTACTGGATCACATGACACAAAAGAATGTCACTGCATAGACCAACTCCTAATTAACAAGGGCAGTTACTTGGGCTAGACTGTGTGGCCCCTTTGAAGGTCTACCACAAAAGTCTGACTTCATGGGTGTGCTGAGAGGAGTCCTGACTTAGCAAGAAGCTCAAGTAAAGAATTTTATGGGACAAGAATTTTATGGGACAAGAGACTCTTATGAGGAAGGCAAATAACAGACTGAAAGGAAGGGCATTTGAAAAGTGGTGAAGATGTAAGAAGAAAAAAGACTTTACATACTATGTCCACACCCTCTGTAGAGAAAGTATAAATGCTCCTAGAAGAAGGAGTCCTACACGCTCCTTGGAGAGCTGGGGCCTTGTTTTCAGCTGGGTGACTTGATCCCTGCCAGCACCATGCCTTACAACTGTTACCTGCCCAACCTGAGCTGCCGCTCCAGCTGCTCCTCCAGGCCCTGTGTGGCTCCCAGCTGTCATAACACCCCTCTGCCCGGGGCCTGGAACATCCCCACCAACGTGGGCAACTGCGGCTGGTTCTGCGAGGGCTCCTTCAATGGCAGCGAGAAGGAGACCATGCAGTTCCTGAATGAACGCCTGGCCAGCTACCTAGAGAAGGTGCGGCAGCTGGAGCGGGAGAACACAGAGCTGGAGAGCTGCATCCAGGAGCGGTGCCAGCAGCAGGAACCCCTGATGTGCCCCAGCTACCAGTCCTACTTCCGGACCATCGAGGAGTTCCAGCAGAAGGTGAGGGGCCTTGCTGTCATGGCTAAGCAAGGGGAGTTTGCCACGATTGTCGATCTGTGGGAGAGAAGTCTGTTTCTTGCTTCTATGTCATCTTGACTCTAGCTTCTCCTCTTTACTGTCCTCACTAAGCGCCCTCTCGTTCTCCAGATCCTGTGCACCAAGTCTGAGAACGCCCGGCTGGTGGTGCAGATTGACAACGCCAAGCTGGCCGCGGACGACTTCAGGACCAAGTAAGTTCTTTCAGAATGTGCACTGAGGTCCACTTCTTTTGTTAAATCTCCAGAAGAAAAGGGATTCCCGTGACTTTATTGAACAACGGTTTGATCCATTGGTCACAAAGGATTCTACAGGGATTGAGGGGAGCACAGCTAAGTAATCACCAAGAGATGAGGGCTCAAATCAATCTGCTGCTTTTTGGATCCATATTGGGTCTTGATAGCCTCCAGAACCCTCTGTCTCCTGGTTTCACTCATTGCAGAAAGTAGAAAGACAAGAGGAATGGGGTTATCAAAGATCATCCCTGGGAGTCTTGGAGGTCTGCCAGTTACTGTTCTGATCCTATCTTTGTGCAGGTATGAGACGGAGCTGGGCCTGCGGCAGCTGGTGGAGTCGGACATGAATGGGCTACGCAGGATCCTGGATGAGCTGACCCTGTGCAAGGCCGACCTGGAGGCCCAGGTGGAGTCCCTGAAGGAGGAGCTGCTCTGCCTCAAGAGGAACCATGAGGAGGTGAGGCCAGAAATGAGAAATGAAGAAACCTGATTTAGTGATTTCCTTTTAAAACACCAATACTTCATAATGACAGAAAAAATTAAGAGATGAAACCTATACATGGTCCTAGATAAGTTGTCTCTTTCACTCATAATGGGATTTCCGTGAACACTCCCACCAGCTTGTGACTGGTCGCTGTGTTGTAGAATGCCCACATTGGCGGGGATGTTCCAGGCCCCGTGGTTATATTCATGCTATGCAAAGTCATTTCTCACCACGAAGAGCCAAGAGAATCTCTACCCTTTCAAAGTCTTGGTGAAAAATAATCTGGGGCTCCTTCTTTTCTCTCCTGGGATTAAATTAGTCTCTTACTTGATGACAAGAATTATTTGATGCAAACTGGGAAAGTGGAGCATTAGTCTGACATTCAGTGGCATCCAAGCAGGTCCTTGAAAATATGTATTTTTAAAAAATGGTTGACACTATTACAGATGACCCCTATTTCCTTTCCCTTTGCCCTCCTCTGCCTAACTGCCACCCCCCTGGCCTTCTCTACAATGTTGTCTGTGTCCATGGGCTATGCATATATGTTATTTGTCTAATCTCTTCCAGTCCCCCCAAACCTCTCCCCTCTGAGATGTGTAAGTCTGCACCATGTTTCTACACCTATGGACATATTTTGTTCTTTGAATCCTGACGGGATGGCCCAGTCATGGTGAGGAGGGAGCTGGGCCACATGGAGCACAGATCACTTTGCCTTGAACCATCAGAGATTGTTCTGCTAAGTTTCTTTCCTGAGGAAATAGACTAACAGGCTTCAACAAACAATGCCATTCCTTCAAGTCTATTCTTCACCGAGGATAGTCACTCTTGCTCTTTCTGAATCCATAGGAAGTCAACACCCTGCGTTGCCAGATTGGAGACCGCCTCAATGTGGAGGTGGACGCTGCCCCCACCGTAGACCTGAACCGTGTGCTCAATGAGACCAGGTGCCAGTATGAGGCCATGGTAGAGACCAACCGCAGGGACATGGAGGAATGGTACACCAACCAGGTGGGCATCTCAGCACATGGCCACTCAAGACTTTGAGACCCTTAAGGCAGGGTCTGATCCTATCTCTTACCTTTGGTGTTTCAGACCCAGGAGCTGAACAAGCAGGTGGTGTCCAGCTCAGAGCAGCTGCAGACCTGCCAGGCAGAGATCATTGAGCTAAGACGCACAGTCAACGCCCTGGAGATTGAGCTGCAGGCCCAGCACAACCTGGTGGGTATTGTTCAGACCTGCTGGTGAGAAAGCAGGGGAATCAGAGTCACAGAGTAGTCTCTTTAACTCTGGAAGCTGTGACTTCTATGGAACCCTATGGAGGAATGCGCTACATAAAGAAGCAGCTCTGTGACATTCGTCCTCTTCCCCACACAGAGAGACTCACTGGAGAACACGCTGATGGAGACAGAGGCCCGCTACAGCTCCCAGCTGTCCCAGGTGCAGTGCATGATCACCAATGTGGAGTCCCAACTGGCTGAGATCAGGGGTGACCTGGAGAGGCAGAACCAGGAGTACCAGGTGCTGCTGGACGTCCGAGCTCGGCTAGAGTGTGAGATTAACACGTACCGGGGCCTGCTGGAGAGCGAGGACTGCAAGTGAGTACCTGGCCGGGAGTGTTCGATGAATGAACACACACACACACACACACACACACACACACACACACACACTTCTCAGTGGGACTCTAGGGAAAGATTACATGCCTTGGAAAGGAAATTATGACTTCACACCAGACATGCTCAAGCAGAACTCAGAAAACACAATATGGCCATCATTAAAAATAAAATGGCAAGAATCGTTTAATTTACAAACTGAAATTGTACAGCCAATTCTTTGCATTCTAATGTGATAATGTTGATAATACTTCTTACATTTTATAACACTGTATTCTGTAGACAGTACATTTCCACTCACTACCACATCTGGCCTTATGTACAGTTAAGAGCAGGTATTCTCCCCATTCTGTAGGAGAAGAAACTGGGCTTAGAGAAGTTAAGGGAATTTCCCAAGGTCACCAGCTGGGAATAGACAGTGTTGGGAGTCAAAGCCAGAGTTTCAGAGTTTCTGTCTAGAATTTTGGCGCTGTATGGTAAGGAGACCATGAGAAATTTGACCGTGAGCTTTATAGGCGCTGAGCCTTTAGCCTTTCTGTTATAGGTCAAGCCAAGTCCAGATGGATATTCCATTCTTGAAGTCTTTCTGATACGTATTATAAGCCTCCTTCAATTCACCTTTTCACATCATTCTTTTCTCCAGGCTGCCCTGCAACCCCTGTGCCACAACCAACGCCTGCAGCAAGCCCATTGGGCCCTGTGTCTCCAATCCCTGCACCCCCTGTGCTCCCTCTGCCCCCTGCACGCCTTGCGTCCCCCGCCCCCGCTATGGACCCTGCAGCCCCTTTGTGCACTAAGGGCTGCCAGAAGAGCCAGGAGGCAGGGCCCAGGGCTCCGGAGCTTTGTTCTGGCCCAGGTTCATTGGACACAAGGGCCTGAAGACAAAATTTGCATGGCTGGAAACTCACCCAACCTACTCTATATCATTCATTCCCTGCCCAACCTTGCCTTCACCAGGGTCTGTTCCTCCTTTGCTCGTCCAGTGAACCCTCCCAAGCACCAGTGGCCTTCCTTGGAACCTCCTAATAAACTTGACTTCCCTGGCAAAGCAGATGCCTTTCTCATTGGTATTCATTTGTTTCACCACACCCATCCCTAGAGCACTCTATAAAAAGCCACTTGAAAGTCAGGCCATATAATGACCTGACTCTTGGATACAGAGCTGTTCTATGCCCAGCGGGCAGAGGGCTGGCCTGGCACCCATGGGTGAGGCAGAGTGGCAGGAGGGAAGGCAGGGCAGCTGCAGGGCTATGGCTCTTCTCTCCCCCTGACCATTCCTAGATTCTCCCCCACTCACCACCCCTCTTCTCTTGACCTGGACATCTCCTAGAGCTGATTGTATTCAAAGGCATGAGCTGGAGGTCAGAGAGAGAAAGAGGCTCTGGAAAGCTCATCTTCTCTAGGCAGGAAGTTATGGGGCTGGCACTGTATTACCCGAGTGACTGGGGGTCCCACAGCCTCAGGAATACCTAGTGAAGGGACCCTCTGCTATGCTCAAGACTTCTTCCTTCCTCCTGTGTAGGTGGATCATTACCACCCTGGGCTTTGGCTGCTCGCTTCCCCTCTGTGCTCTGGGGCTGAGAGACCCCTCAACTCCTCACTTGATATCCCTGCCTTTCTCAGTGCAGCCCAACCAGTACCTGATGAATACCTGCCCCATGCAGACCCGGGGCTGCAGGGAGGGGAGACACATTAAAAAAACAACAAAAACAGTCCTGGCTGCAAGTTATTTACAATTTGTTAAAAGGTATAAAACTCGTTCCCAGATAGTGCTGTTATAAGCCATAGTCCCTGGCCCTGTGACCAAAGGCTGGAGAGGCAAACAGATCTTGGGGTACTGAAGGTGACAGCAGCACTCATCAAGAATGGGGATCTTTTTTTAAATTCTAATGAAGAGCCATGAAAGTGATAAGCATCCACTTGCTAAAACCTCAGAGGACCATTTTGATAGGAAGAGCTCAGAGACCACAGAAGGGTCTAATTTTCCCCACTAATTTGCCCATCACACCAGGCTTCCTGAGGCTGGTATCAGACCCCACATTAGTGAAATACCGTCTTGTGTACTAAAATAATAAAATGGATTGAAAAATATGTATATTTTAAAATAAAGCAACTATTTATTTCTTCTACTATAACTTTCTCCTTGATCATTTTCTTAATCCTTATTTTCAAAGCTCAAATTTTGGGATGGATTCAGATTTGCGTATTTGGCTACCTGGTTTGTGAGAAGCCTCTGACCTGAGCTTCCTTCTCTCATGTGGTTCACCACCAAGTCTGTGATTTCCTCCAAATCCAAGGTCAAGTTCAGTTCAGAGGTCCTGCCTGCCTAATTTTGCTTGTTCATTGATTGCATATCCTGCTTGCATATGTTATTTTACAATAATGCTGGAGTAATTCTAAAAGCTCATGTGGTAGGCAGAATATCTGCTCCCTTCCCCTGCAAAGATGTCCATACCCCAATTCCTGGAACCTGGAATATGTTAGTTTATGCACAGAGGGACATTAAGGTTGCAGATGGAATTAAAATAAAAAATTAACTGCCTTTACAATGGGGGGTTATTTTGGATTAGCTGGTGGCCCAATGTAATCACAATGGTTCTTAAAAGTGGAAGAGGAGGAAAGAAGAGAGTCAGAGGGAGATGTGACTGTGGACACAGTCAGAGTGATGTGGCAGGAGAAGCACTTGATCCATCACTGCAGGATTTGAAGACAGAGCAAGGGGGCTCTGAGCCAAGGAATGCAGTAGCCTCTGGATATTGAAAATGGCAGGGAAATGGAGTCTTTCCTGGAGCCTGCAGAAAGGAGCACAACCCCCCCCCCCAATTATTTTTTAAAAATTGTGGTAAAATAAATATAACAGAAAATTTACCATTTTAACCATTTTTAGTGTATGATTCAAGGCCCCTACATGCATTCACACTGTTGTGCAGCCATCACCATTATTCATTTCCAGAACTTCTTCATCATCCCAAACTGAAACTCTGTACTGATTAAACATCCCAATCCTGCTGGCCCCAAGACCCTGGGAACAACCTCGATTCTCCTTTCTGTCTGTCTGAGTTTCACTATTCCAAATAGTCTCTTTCCTAAATCCCTACTCAACTCCAAGCCAGGAGCGTATCTTCTGCTCAGCTCTATTTGATATTCTTTGGCCCCAGATCCCTGCTCGGTTAGCATGTCCAGCGAGTGCTCTTTGGTGATCTGTTTTATTGGCTCCTGAGCTTTCTTGGTCTGAACTCTAAGCCCACTGCGCATATCACTCTCCAATGTTTGACTTTTCCCCAGTCTTACAAGCTAAATATTCTTGCTGATTCTTCTCCTTTCTGTTTCCCTGAAAATGTTATATTTGCTATGGGATAGAGATAAAGCATCTCTTTTCATCCTTATACCTGGGGTCAAAGTCATTGTTGTAGCCCTTTAGGTCCTGAGGCTGCTGTCAGCATCTACAGATGGGATAGCACTGCCCAGGAGTCTCAGCGTTTTCCTCTATAAAAGCCCATTTCATTACTTCCAGGAGTCACGCCTCGTCACGAGCTTGTGGCATTTGTCACTTTTTAACCCCCATTCTACTGAGGAGCAAAGCAATATGTCTGTCCTCAGAGCTGGCATCAAAATTCATGATCTTGTTTCTGTGTCTTCTTCCTGTTCTTGTGCTTGGACACTCCCTGACCTTGTCATTGTCTCATCTCTCTACTTCAGCGGTCGGCAACCGGTGGTCCGTGGACCACTGGTGGTCCGTGAGTTTAGAAAGATTGGCGACTGTTGTTCTAATTCCCAAAGACGTAGGATGGCCCAGGCAGACTTGAACTTACTTACATGTGTCATTGAACAAGTCAAATTTCTTCCCAGTGTCTCAGATTCTTCATCTCTGACATTGATGATAGCAATAGAATCCAACCTCTTTGGGTGAGACAGGAACACTATGTGCGAAGTGTCCCATAGGCTACCTGACTAGGAAGTGATCTATTGGGATTCATTTCCTTCCTACCTCACTGTCTGTGCCTCCATTTTCTCTTCCATGAATTCAAGTCCCTCTGGCTATAAAATTCTTTGATTCAAGGCCATGAAACTCACTGGTGAAGTGAACTTTTACAGGGCTAAAAGTTCAAGGGCAGGTAGGCTTCCTCCCAGATACTAAGTTTCCTTAGCTCATGTCATTGGGCATTATCATTTGTTTAGATGCTAAGAACACACAAATTAATTTCCAATCTGGATATATCAGCCAATTATGAAAAAAGGATGGCATTGCCCTGTGGAGAAAAGCTGAGTGTAACTTGGTCTTAGTTCAGGAAGGTGAGAGGCTTGCTTGGGCAGAGAAGCCTATGAAGGGCTGATGGGGTTAAGAGGGTCTGGGTAACAGGGCTCCAGTGGGAACCAGAAACAAAAACTATGAATGGGACAATAGGCAGAAATTAATTCAACACTCTGTCCCCTAGAAAAATCAGAGAAACTTTGTGTTGAATATTTTGCACTGTATTTAGGTATTCAGGCTCGGGAGTTAGACAGCTGAGTAGTTTAAATCCCAGCTGTACCATTTATTTGGCTATGGCTTGGGAAGATTCTGAGCCTTTCCTCATCTATGTCTTTATCTGTAAAGCTGGACTAATTTTATAAACCAAACTTACAGGGTTGTTGGAAGGATCAACTGAGAATTGTGCCATAGCACTTAGCACCTTGTTTGGCACATAGTAAGTATTTATGAAATGGTATCATCATCATCATCATCATCATCATCATCATCATCACTGCCATCATCATTATTATGAATACTTGCACAGAAATGTAAGGCTGGAGGATTCCCAGAGGACGAGTAGAGCCCATTTCAATGCCAGTACAAGAAAGGAGGCTTTGGTGGCAGTACAACCCCATGTAAAGAACTTGTCTCCCCTTAAGAACTACCCCAAATAAGATAAATGAACACGCAAGATCAGGCACTTGACAAAGAATGTGGGGACCATGGGCCATCTGCCAACTTCCTATTCCAGTCACCAAGTTAGTGTTAAAATTTGCATCTTTGTTGATTAATTTATGAGTATAGTTCTGTGACCCTAGTGCTTGCAAGGTAAGTGAATGGGGTTTGATCACCATTGGGCTGGCATGGGCAACCTGCCCAGGTGTCTGCTCAACAAAATTGAATTTTCACAAAATTCTTCATCTGAATAATCTAGGCCAATGATAGGAAGGAGGAAGGTTACAAAAATAATCACCATCACCTCCATGCCCAACCACATTCACACACAATATCTTATTTAACTTGCACAACAAAACTACTATTACTTCAATGTAAGAGATGAAGAAAACAAGAGTCAAAAAAGGGAACTCACTTTTCTGAGGTCATATCATCAGTTGAAAATGTGAACTGAGGTCATTTAGCTTCAGACATGCTTTTCTGTTCCTTCCCAATTGCCTTTGAATCTGGACACATCCTTCTTAAATTATCTACATTTGTTCCACAGATGATCTTTGAGGTATTCTTTCTGAACCATTATTTTGTTTCTTTGAAAAACAAAGGACAGATATAGTGACAGAAAATAGAAGGTGAGATGGGAGGGCTACTTTGTTAAGATTCATTATTAGGCAAGAGGATATTCCCAAGGGTTTGAAGTGTCAAAGGGTATATGATCCCAGAGGTGATGGAGAAATATACACATTGGGCACAGATGGTGCACCCTTCTTAGGGACAACAGAGTCAAGCTGCATTCTCATGGGTGCTGTGACTTGTTCTGGGAATATCTCATGTTGGCAAAGCCACACCACTAGGGTTGTTCAATGCTCTCAGTAAGAGGATAAGTCTAGGAATAAGGCGAGAGAAATTTCCAGAGACTTTAAGATAAGGTCACTAATGGATACAAAGATAGCTCTGAGCACCTCATTTAGGTTTTCCTTTCCTGTTAAGTCTGAAGCATTTGCATCAACACTGCCACCTGAACTCCTGGGGACTACTCCCAGCATGTTTCCCTCTATCCATCTCTCCTCTTTCTCATCTTGGGGAGATTGTTGCTTCAGTGAAGGCTGGTAGACTTTTTTCTGAAAAGGACTGATTGTAAATATTTTAGGCTTTTCAGGCCATATGGTCTCTGTTGCAACTACTCAACTCTGCCACTGTAGTATGCAAGCACCATAGATTACGTCTAAACGAATGAACATGACTATGTGCAGATAAAACTTTATTTACAAAAAAAGAGCAGGAGGCTGAAGACTCTGCTTTAGTACTGTGCCTGTGCATTTCACTGGTTTCATTTTCCAACCATAAATACTCAATTATTTTCAGTCTCTTTATTATTGAAAAATTCTCTAAGCCCCCAACTAATATTCTCATGGAGTAAGGCTCAGGATCCTTGCAGCTGATACAGAATGAATTTTTGCTGAAAGATAAATTTTACTGAACACTGAAATGTGAGTACACTTGGGAGAAGAAGGCCACCAGAAGACTGCTCACTCCAAACTCTCTTTTTAGGGATTCCAGTGGCAGAACCTCATGGGCGAGGAGTCCCAAACAACTCCACCGCATGTCCCTGGCTGTCCTCCCCTCTGAGTAATGGGAAGAACCATTTGGGGTTGTGATGATTCTGTCTCCTTTGAAGCCACCTGATGAAACTGTTTTCACCAACCATCAGTACCCAGGAGGAGCCCGTGTGACACAAGATGAATGGAATAATTTTATGGGATGAGGGAAGACTCTGTGGAGGCATCTAACAAGCATATTTTGGAGAAAAAATTACCTGAAGCATTAGGAAAGAAAACTATGCAACATGCCATAACCCCCACCCACAATAAAGGGTATAAAAGGACCATGGAGGAATGAGAGACTCAGAGACTCAAACCTCACCCATATCCACCTCCATCAGCTCATCTGTTGTTCCATCACCTCTCCCAGTACCATGCCTTACAACTGTTGTCTGTCCAACCTGACCTGCGGCTCTAGCTGCCCCTCCCGGCCTTGCGTGGCCCCCAGCTGCCATGACATCCCTCTACCTGGGGCCTGCAACATCCCAGCCAATGTGGGCAACTGTGGCTGGTTCTGTGAGGGCTCTTTCAATGGCAGTGAGAAGGAGACCATGCAGTTCCTGAATGACCGCCTGGCCAGCTACCTGGAGAAGGTGCGGCAGCTGGAGCGGGAGAATGCAGAGCTGGAGAGCCTCATCCAGGAGCGCTGCCAGCAGCAGGAGCCCCTGATGTGCCCCAGCTACCAGTCCTACTTCCGGACCATCGAGGAACTGCAGCAGAAGGTGAGGGGTAGGGTATGTGGGGGGCACAGGAACAGCTGGCTGTCTTTGAACAATAAGAAGTTCTCAAGTTCAGGTGGTCCTCACAATGGAACGTTGTTTTCAGATTCTGTGTGCCAAGTCTGAGAACGCCAGGCTGGTGATACAGATTGACAATGCCAAGTTGGCCTCTGATGACTTCAGAACCAAGTATGTTGAAACTTTTTGGTCAGGTAACCTCCAAGGTCCCTATGGCTCCTTCATGGCCCTGTGGGCCTAATGTTGTCTGGAAGAGAAGAGGAAGCCATTTCCCCTTTTTATTTCTCCTCTTCTGGCTGGATATGTAAAATTCATTTCAGAGCCCAGATTCATATGCTATAGATATTTCTCCTCTTCAGTCTCTATTGGTCCTTCTTAAACCCCCAAATTCAGAAATTGAAGTTATTTCTTGGAGAATGGATTGGTTTGGTGGTGTATTAACCAATAACAATGAGAGGAGAGAGAGAGACTCCATTCCAGGAGTCCCCCTGGGCACCTTTGGGTGTCAGGATGAATGAGGTCCCCTCCAGACTATCCATGCAGAGCTTGAGGGACACATGGAAAAGAAGGAATGGAAAACTGTATCAGTTCAAAGACAGTGAGGCAATGCCATTCAAACAGCACATGGGGCAGGAAGATGGGCTTCCTTCCTGGCTCTTCTTCCCACTCCAACCTGTATGTGCAGGTACGAGATGGAACATTCGTCCCGGCAGCTGGTAGAGTCGGACATAAACAGCCTGCGTAGGATCCTGGACGAGCTGACCCTGTGCAAGGCTGACCTGGAGGCCCAAGTGGAGTCCTTGAAGGAGGAGCTGCTCTGCCTCAAGAAGAACCATGAGGAGGTGAGAGGGAAAAAAACCAATAGGCTTCAGAGCTAACCCTTCAGCATCAGATATGAGGAGGCACTTGCCATCAGGATCCCTGATTGGTACCCTTCTCTAAGGAACTCAGGGTCAGCTCAGGGAATAATGATGCTATGTCCATATGCCCAGCTGCTCCTCCACATTGCTGATCATGCACTGCACCAGGGACAGCTGCGGTGTGAGCTGGGAGGGTTGGGTAGGCGCTGGAGATGCTGAGGAAGGAAATCCAGGTTCTCTGTTGGTCATGTTGGGTCCCTAATTTGGTGGTAGGTATTGAGGGAAAAAAAAGACATAAGACATAGCCCCCTCTCTTCAAAGGCCCCACAGTCTTGTCTCTAGTCTAGGGGAGACAACAATGTAAAAACATGATATAATCCCATCAGAGGGAAATAAGTGCTATATGAGATGTATGAACAGACCTAAGAACAATCCGGTCTGCTTGAAAGGTAGCTCTTCTCAGAGGCATGTTATGGAGAGTGGAAAAACTTTAGTACTTAGGTGTTGTAATCCAAGAGAGGAAGCTGAGCAAAGACACGAAGTGGCAAAGTGAGGTATATTTAAGAATGGCCCATGAATGGGTATGGCTGGGCATGCGGTACCTGTAGAGATGGGACAGGAAATGACAAAGGACCTGCTCATGGCCAGGAGTTGGGACTTAGTCTTTATAGGAAATGTGGATCCATTTCAGTTTCCCAGAAACAAATCGATGTGACCCTTATATGAATTTATTTTTATATAATGTCTGTGTCAGTCTTTGGATAAGTCCGTATATTCTTTTCAGTGAACTTTTTCGCTATCGCAGGAAGATAGCAGATCTATTTCTGTGGGTTCACACCTTTCCCTTCCTCCATCAGGAAGTCAACACCCTGCGTTGCCAGATTGGAGACCGCCTCAATGTGGAGGTGGACGCTGCCCCCACCGTAGACCTGAACCGTGTGCTCAATGAGACCAGGTGCCAGTATGAGGCCCTGCTGGAGACCAACCGCAGGGATGTGGAGGAATGGTACACCAACCAGGTGGGCATCTCAGCACATGGCCACCCAGGACCTTGGGACCCTTAAGGCAGGGTCTGATCCTGTCTCTTACCTTTGGTGTTTCAGACCCAGGAGCTGAACAAGCAGGTGGTGTCCAGCTCAGAGCAGCTGCAGACCTGCCAGGCGGAGATCATCGAGCTGAGACGCACAGTCAACGCCCTGGAGATTGAGCTGCAGGCCCAGCACAACCTGGTGGGTATTGTTCAGACCTGCTGGTGAGAAAGCAGGGGAATCAGAGTTATGGGGCAGCATTTTGGGACATAGTCTCTTTAACTCTGGAAGCTTGTGACTTCTATGGAATCTTATGGGGGGATGTGCTAAATAAAGGAGCAGCTCTGTGACATTCTTTCTCTTCCCCACACAGAGGGACTCACTGGAGAACACACTGACGGAGACAGAGGCCCGCTACAGCTCCCAGCTGTCCCAGGTGCAGTGCATGATCACCAATGTGGAGGAGCAGCTGGGCGAGATCAGATGTGACCTGGAGCGGCAGAACCAGGAGTACCAGGTGCTGCTGGACGTCAAGGCCCGGCTGGAGTGTGAGATCAACACGTACCGGAACCTTCTGGAAAGCGAGGACTGCAAGTGAGTATGAGGCAAATATTTCTGGGGAAGTGTGTGTGTGGGACTAAGGACACTGTAGACACTCACATGTCGGCCATATTTTCAACTCACCCAATAACATTAATCAAGTGTCTACCATGTGATAGTTAAGCATATATGTAAGGTCAAAGGTAAAAGGCATACGTCCTCTGCCTCAGGGAGCTAACAGTGGAGGTAATATTTTTCAAAAAGACAAGTTTCCACCTCTGCCCATGTCATTCTGGGGAAAGGAAAAGAATTTGGTAATAATGGCATTTGATTCCAACTAACTCCACCACTGTGAATTCATAGGCTGTTTCATTAAACTTGGTGTTTTCTCCATCCTCTCTCTAACCGATTCCAAAACTGTGTTCTCCCAGCCTCCCCTGCAATCCGTGTGCTACCACCAATGCTTGTGGAAACTCCTGTGGGCCCTGTTAACAAGTTGCTGTTTACTTAAATACTGACATCCTCTTTGAAGACGACAATGAAGTCATTTAGATCAAACATGGAAAAAGTTCCTAAGTACTACTTTGCTGGAGCTCAGTTGCCTTTAGACATCTTGTTATGCCAACTGTGATATTTCTAGACATGGAAATGCTTTCCAGATCCAACAAGAAAAGACACATCAAGTTCCAATGTCTGGAAAACTCCCTCACTTTGAAGGTGGAGTCTCTGTATCTGAAGATGTCCAGCTCCCTGTAATCTGCGCTCCAGGTATTACTTTAGGGCGTTTCCCATACATATATGTCTCCTGCTTTCCTGGCTTCTTTGGTATTCTCTGGAATGCAAGGAGGCTACTTCATTTACTTCCCAATAAACTTTATTTCTCTGGCATTGTAAATGTGTTTCTCATTCATATTCATGCATTGTAAAGTACTTCTCATGGCTGTTCCATAAAAAATACCCCTTCATTAGGAGATGGACATGAGGTGAAAGACTGAATGAACTCAGCCATCATATTCTAGTGAGGGAGGGTTGTTCCCTGGGAAGCTCCCACCAAGGGAAGACCATTCAGAAAACCTGGCCTTCAACACTTGATGCCCATCTTGCTTTGGCTGCAGGGCCCTTGACAATTCGGAGACTCGTCTCCAACCTCACTGCTCTCTCCCACTGCCCCTTCACCACTGTGAAGTTCTCTGCTTCCCTTTCTCCTATACTGTGAAGATCAGCTTCTGGAGAAACTGCTTCAAAAGCAGCTACCTTCTCCTCTCAACATCTTGGCTGTACCTGCACCACCTATATTCATACCTGTCCTTCCTTCAAAATGTACCTTCAATGATTTCCTGCACATACTTCTTATATCTCTGACTACCCGTCCTCGGACTCTCAATTAGCCAACTTCCACTTTTTGTCCCAAATAGAAGAAATGCTCATATTCTTGGCTCTTTGTTTTGTTCTTTCCACATCCCTATTCAGGAAGAGCTGGCACCTCTATGCTGATGATGCTGAAATCTCACTCTCACCCCAGCTCCAGCTTTGCTTGCTGTAGGACAGTTTCACTTGGTATCAGGCCATCACGGCCCATTTAATGGAACTAAAATTTATCTTTGCCAAACTGGTTCATCTTGTACTCACTCATTATGCCCAATATTTTATAATCAAAAGGTCCTTTGAATGCAGGCAGGCGTGTCTCCTTACCTCCTCTCTTCAAGTTTACTTTTTCCTCAAGGTCTTTTGCTCATATCTATAATGTTCCTCCATAACCTCTTTATCCTTTATTTCCTATAATTCCAAAAAAAGGCCAATGTTCATGAAATCTCCTCCAGCAAACATTGATTCTACCTTACCTCCCACTTGCCTCTGAATTATTAAAACTCTCAAGTCTATCAACCACTTTATAGATTATCCATTTAACTTAATGCTAGCTCACCGACACAACCACCATCCTTCATCTGGTGTGTGTGTGCCAGCACCATGAGGGGTGATGAGAATACAGAAATAAGTGAACCCCAATCTTGGCCCACAGCACATTTAGAGTCCAGAGTGTATAAGACAAAGAGAAAACTGCCACACACTCAATGTGACTCAAGAAAGGTGTAACTAAAGAATGATGACTTTCTGAGATCTGAGGGAGTGATAAGAAGAGGCTCCTAGAAGGAGGCAGCGCTCAATCAGGGCTTTGAAAACCCAAATATATATTTTTTAAAACGTATGTTCTTTTTTTATTCCTTCTTTACTGAAAATGAGTAAACAGAATTTCATTCGAACTTTACAAATACCTTTCTATTTAGCCAAAGATTAAGCATGAGAAAGTTCAACCCAAAGTTAGACTTCCCTGCCCAACAGCCAAGCACCTGAAAGTAAAGCTGAGAACACATCTATCAAGCATAGCTAAAGCTTTCCAATGACCTTTGAAGTGAAGAGTGATGCAGTCATGGGCAAGGCTTTAGGATGGTCCCACTGAGGCCTGAGTGAGCTGAGGCTTCGATCCAAACATTCTGTTTACATAAATGTTGTCTGCCTGTCTCATTGACTACACTGTTTTCACCTGATCAAAATCTAGTGTAAACCATGAAATACTATACATGGAACAAACAGGGAATAGTATCACTGGTGAGGGTTCGTGAGAAGGACATTAAAACTTTACATGCTTCCAACTTCAATCAACTATGACTGCATGGCATTAGCAGAATTCTGAAATGAAGTTTGATGGGATATGTTTGGACAGATGAGTGTGTGCAGGTCTGAGAAGAGGGAAAGTTTTTCCAAGCATGAACTTTGCCTGGTTAAGGAGATGAAGCAGGAGGTGTGTCTAGAGCCTGACAGACCAATTTTTAGCTGGAACAGAGGATACGTGTGGCAGTGGAAGATGCAACTGCAAAGTACAGACAATCCTCGGGTTATGTCGGATTCCACGTATGTCGTTTTGTGGTTATGTTGCCATCTCCCACTTATTTTTTTTTAAAAGTTCTGTCATTTCAACATATGTACATATGTGCTTTATGTTTTTTATTATTTATTTACCACAAGGTCAGAAATTGTTATCTTTCTTTTAATTTTTTTTTACTGTTTCACTTCGTTACTGCTGTGCATGTGCTCCATGTGAGTGACGTAGGTGCTCATGTAGGTGGGTTCCGACTTATGGCAAAAATCGCATTACATTGCGCCATAGGAACAGATCTCTGATGTAACCCGAGGACCTACTGTAGTTAGGTAAAATCATATCCAGCAGTGCTCTGAATGATTATCTGTGAGATTTGCTTGTAAGGAAGGTTGGTAGCTATGTATAGGCTGAGCTGTGGTGGGTCTTAGAAGACAGTGGGATTAAGTGAGAAAGAAGGAAGATCAATCAGGTTGGTAAAAAACAAGGACTGAGATGGGTGGAGGTGGGGGAGTGGGTGGGGTGAGGGTGGGGTGGATTTAAGAGGCTCAATTTCAAATATGAAAGCTGATTAGAGGTAGAAGAACAATGGAGTGATATGAAAGGAAACTGGTACTGATTGGATACCTACTATGGGTCAACATGTGTGAAGTTTTTGAGCATGAGAAAATGGAACAACAGAGGATCTCGAGTGGAAAGACTGAAAGAAAAAACAAAAAGACTGCTTTTGGGAGAGACACTGGAGTTACCTAATTATAGTTAGAGCTGCAGGAGTTGTTAAGATTGTCAAGGGGAAGGTGTTCGAATATGGAAGGACCTTGGGGACCACAGATAAAATTGATAGAGCAGGCCTGAAGCTCTCCAAAGCCCTGACATGAGGTTCTGCCTTGGTTAACTTGGTCACTGAAGATAGAGAGAGTATCTGGGTAAAAGCAGTTGGAGAAAGAAGTGGAGGAACAGCTGACATGACACAGAAGTAAAACAAAGTCACAGAAATAAAACAAAGTAAAACAGTTGTTTGTTTTTAATACATATTTTTATTGATTTCAGAGAAGAAGGAGAGGAAGAGAGAAATAGAAACATCAATGGTGAGAGAGAATAATTGATTGGCTACCGTCTGTATACCCGCTACTGGGGATTGAGCCCACAACCTGGGCATGTGCCCTGACCAGGAATTGAACCGTGACCTCTTGGTTCATAGGTCAATGCTTGACCACTGAGCCATGCCAGTTGGGCTGAAGTCAGAGATGAGAATTCAGGCAAATCCACTGGAAACAGCAATGGGGAGATAAGCGGAGAATGTAAAGGGTCTGTGGGATGCTGGGGGAAGAAGCTGTATTTCCGCAGCTCTTTCAATCTGTCTCAAACCATCAACTTGATAGTGACCTTATTGAAAAAGTTCAAAGCAGCACATTCACACTAAACACGAAGCTCACTTTGCTCTATCCTCTGTGGGCTACTAAAAAGGTTTTCGAATCTGCTGTCCCTTTGATGTACAGAGCAGTCCCATAGCAGGTTCTCATTCTGTCTGAACCCAGCTTTCACAGAAGACGAGGACAATTATGTTCCATTGCTTTTGGTCATTTCATGTTCTTTTTTACTTCCCTGTTCTACACTGTGCAAAATTAAAAACATAGTGATGAACTTTGCATTTTTCTGATGTGGTTTGTCCCTTATGGCCCCTGTTGGGACTCCATTTCCACTGTGACTCCAAGACTGAGTATAAGAGAAGCAATGGTGGCCTTGGGGAGGGTTTGTGGAATGAGGTGTCTGTTCCTCTTTTTGCTCAGGGCATCTTGCTACTGACCTGACACGTTTTCTAGGTCCTCTCCTGCGTGTCTCTCATTGGAAACCCTGTTTGAGCATCTTTTCAGAGCCAAAACTGTGGGTTTAGTTCTTGGGTTACCATCACAATTCCTCCCCTCAATGTAGTGAGGCTGGGCAGTTGCTAACCTGGCAACAGTCACTTTTATAAAACAGTCTATGGTAGTCTTATATCCTGATCTCATGAGCAGCTCTCACTGGGGCTGGCTAACATAATGGGCTAGTGTTGGTATTGACAGTGTATGCTTCTCTAATTCCCAGTGGGTGACTTTTCACCTGTCTTTGGCATAAGTCAGTCCTCCTGCTTGGTGTGTGCCTATTGATACTATTGTTGGCCTCTCCTTGCCATATGTACACATTAAAATACAATTAATTGACAAGTGGTCCAATATGTTACTTTGCATTTCTTAGAGAACACATTTTATATTTCTCACTTTTTCTTTTTTAACTGAACTTATTGGGGTAACATTGGTTAATAATATGATATAGGTTTCTCGTGTATAATTCTATTATGCATCATCTGTATACTGTGTTATGTGTTCACCACCTCAAGTCTCCATTTATCATGTTGAGAATTTCAAGTACCAGGACCTGGCCATGCGGGAAGTTGGTTTTGGTGGGGGGTGGGAGTGGGGGTGGGGTGGAGGGGAGGTGGCATGCGCACTCTTAATGCCATTAAAGTCCTGCCACAGGGAAGATGGCCTCAGCAGAAGGTCTGCCCTGACTCCACTCCATGGTTAACTACTACTGATGACTTTACGTGTGATCTTTCCCATGAAAATAGCCTCAGCTTCCATCATAAATAGTACCCTTAAATCTCAACTACAATTTGCTCACATCTGGAAACCAGAAGCCTTACCACAGCGTCTGCCACAATTACACGGGCAGGTGTAAAACTTCTCTGTTTGTTAGGATTTGATTTGCTCATCATGTTTATTGAAGGGTCATTGACTAGAGAGAATGCCATTGCTTATGCAAAGTCAAGAATTCTCAAGACACAGTAAGTGGAATAAATAAAGAGCAATTGCCTTCCAGAATTCCTGGGGAGCTACTTGAAACCTGGCTCTTTTCTCCATAGACCCAAGTCCTCTCAATCATCATTACCTAACAACCATGTAGTTATGCAGCAATCATGGTTACTTCTACTCAAAAGTGGGAATAGTCGTGTTTTCTAAACTCTGACTTCCACTATTGAAGGACACTCCCCTCTGGGTTATTCCATTCTGATTGACATAGAAGCTATATTAATGGTTATAGGGACCCCCATGGACTTATGTGCCAGTTTGCAACACAGTATGCCTTTCCTATTCTTTAAAAAGTACCATTGTCTTGATTTTCCTCTTTTGAAGCTTGGGGAATAGAAGGGAAGAAAGAGAGCAAAAAGCCTCTGAATCCAGCTACTCAATTTATGTGATTCGATCTCAGCCAGTATAAGGCTTCAGTCAGTCTGACAATTATTTGAAACCCACACAACCATTCCACTTCTCGCTAGAGGTAGGGACTCGGGCAGGAGGGGCAGAGAGTTGTGGATTATGAACGTGGGTGAGGATGCCAGTGCCTTCAGAGCACACACTCTGGGAGAGCACACCTTTCCTCCAAAGCTGCTGTCTTTTATGAAAGTGTATTTTTTTAAACATATATTTTTATTGATTTCAGAGAGAGAGAGACAGAAACATCAATGATGAGAGAGAACCATTGATCAGCTGCCTCCTGAACACCCCACATTGGGGATCGAGCCTGCAACCTGGGCATGTGCCCTGACTGGGAATCGAGCCATGACCTCCTGATTCATAGGTCAACATGTCTTCATAGTTCCTCCCTCTGTCTGGAATAGCATGAGGGCAGAATATCTGTTTGCCAAAATGTATTGATGGTCACAAGATGCCACCAAGCATGTAACAATGCGGTGGCTTTTCAGGGTCACATCCTTTGGAGAACTGGGCTCAGGTGTTCCAATGCTCAACCACTGAGCCACACCAGCTGGACTAAAAGTGTATTTGAAGCTCCATCTTGAAAATGACTTTTAGAATCAGCCAAGAAAACATACACTATTATTTTATAGCAAAAACAGGTTTCTTACCCATCAAAGATGCTCTTTAGTTTGGTTGTTTATCCCGCTCATGAGAGTTGGTTCCAAATGATAACTGGCTGATTCCAAAAATAAATACACCTTCAGAAGGTGAAGATTTGCCTCCAAACGAGGATAATCAAAAGAAACATCCCAGGCTGTGACGCCAAGCTTGAAAACGGGGTGATCTGAATAATGGCTGTCGCGGAAGGATCAGCATGGAGCTTCCAAGGGGAAGTACTTTAAGGAGTCGCTGCCATATTTTGGGCACTGATCAATTAAACATATAATCTTCATAGATCCTCCCTCTGTCTGGAATAGCATGAGGGCAGAATATCTGTTTGCCAAAATGTATTGATGGTCACAAGATGCTACCGAGCACGTAACAGTGCAGTGGCTTTTCAGGGTCACAGCCTTTGAAGAATTGGGCTCAGATGTTTCTATGTCAAAGCCACTGAGGACTTCCTTTTTTCTAGCTTTTGGTGGGCGTTTCGCTTTCCCACTAAGCAGACTTCCTTCCATTAGAATGAAACATCCTTTTCTTCTTTGGTCGAGACCAGGCCTTTATTTCCTGGCTCATTCTATCGTAGGAGAGGGTATGGCCTAGTAGTGGTTGAGCCCCATTGCATTCAATCCATTTGTGTACTGTTGCATCTCAGCAGTGAGAAGATCAGAAGAGAGAGACAGTTAGGGATGGAGAGAGCACGGCCTTTGGAATCAGAGAGTTCCAGGTTTGAATGCTAGCTCCAGCACGGAGGAGCTTGATGTTCTCATCTACCAACCCTGCAGGGTTTCGGGAGGACTGCAGCAGATAACCCATCTGAGTTGCTTAGCCCAGTGGGTGCTCAGGAAGCAGGAGCCATCCTAATAGTCGTACTGTGTGTAAGCACATGCCACAGTCCTCATGCTGAGTAGGTCCCAAGATGTTAGTTTTCTTAACATTCTGTGAACACTGGGGAAGAGCAGAAACAGATGCTGGGGGGCATCCTATAACCTTTTCTTCCCCCCGCCCCCCACATTAGGAAGAGGCTGCCATTGCCTCCCCCTGCCCTGGATGGAATGGCTAAGGGACAATGAACTGGATGGCCTCCTAAGTCCTTTCTGACAGCAGCTTCCAGGATTCCCTCCCTATCCCAGGAGTCTGGTTTCCAGATGGGCTTCTGCCGAGGGTTTTACTCACTGAGTCCTTACTGAGTGGCAGCTGGGTGAGGCACAGGCCACTCCTTAGGTAGGACAAAGGGGCACAGTCATGCTCTCAACTTGGGGGGTCAGTGTACAGCTATCAATCTACCTCGACACCCTGTGAATAAGCACTCCTGTGGATAAGGTAATAGGCTGGTCACTTTGAAGCCTTACTTAACCAACCAGCGTGATGGGTGAGGAGTCCTGACTTAGCAAGAAGCCAGAGTAAAACATTTTATGAGGTGAAGGACTCGCGTGAGGTGGCTAGAAAAAGAATGAAAAAATGGGTAATCAGGGTAGAGGTGGGCAATGCTGTACGTGGTTGCCACACCCACGGCTGACGGAATATAAAGGCTGAGCAGAGGGCCAGTGCTTACACCAGAGAAAAGGAATCAGGCTTTGACACTGACCTTCAGAGCTCGGCTCCCTCCCAAGCACCATGCCGTACAACTGCTGCCTGTCCAACCTGAGCTGCCGCTCCAGCTGCCCAGCCCGGCCCTGCGTGGCCCCCAGCTGCCACAGCACCCCCCTGCCCGGGGCCTGCAACATCCCAGCCAACGTGGGCAACTGCGGCTGGTTCTGTGAGGGCTCCTTCAATGGCAGTGAGAAGGAGACCATGCAGTTCCTGAACGACCGCCTGGCCAGCTACCTGGAGAAGGTGCGGCAGCTGGAGCGGGAGAACGCAGAGCTGGAGAGCCTCATCCAGGAGCGCTGCCAGCCCCAGGAGCCCCTGATGTGCCCCAGCTACCAGTCCTACTTCCGGACCATCGAGGAGCTGCAGCAGAAGGTGAGGGGTGGGCACTGCACTGCCATATAGTGACCTATTTATCCAAATTCCACATGCCCGCTTCTGAACGAATTTAACACTGTGCGAAACTGATGTGGAGAATGATGAAGGCACAGTCTTCATCAACGTAGGGGTGGCCCACCAAGTGGTCTTAGAACATCTGTTTGGGAAGCCCCATGAGGGAAACTTACAGACTCGGGGGAGGGCAAGGCTTTAGGCCGAAATCACACATAGCAATCTTATATTGCTTCTCACCTAAAACCAGACTGTGATGTTCTTTAATTCTATTATGATATCCTGGTCTTGTTTTCAGAGCCTATACCATTAAAAACAAAGCAACACATGCAACCATATTATTTCTCAGAAGTGGGAATTTTGTTAGTGCATTCTCAAATAATCAAAGCTTTCAAGACTGTAGTAACAATACACTGTAGAAACAGCACAAGCGTCCTTAACTCCAGAGCCTCACTGATAGGCACAAACACTGTGCCACCCCCCTAAAGCAGGCATGCACGCAAGTGAGAATTCATGGCCAGAAATGCAGAAGCAGAAGTGGGAATAAGTAGAGTCAGCACAGAGTGGGACTTAATACATAGTGCAAATTAGGGAGAGCTTCCTGGAAGAGGCAGCATCCGAGCAGAGTTTGAAGGATGAGCGCTATGCCAAGTGCACAAGCTCTTGATTCTCAAAGGGGATCTACTGTCCACAGTTCTGTAGTTCTTCTGACAGAGTGAGAAAGAGCCGTGCGATTTGAAGAGCATGCCCACTGACCACACTTAGTACCAGGCTCAGCGCTGGAGTGAGGGATGAAGTACTAAGACAATCCAACAGGGGAGAGATGTGGAAATGAATGACCATGGTGAAGGCGGTAAGAAGTGTAACTAGCTAAGGGCAAAGTACTGTGAGAGCTCACGGAGGAAGTGACCCCCTGTAAGAGCTGGGGAAGGAGAGGAATGTGGGTTATGCAAGAGGTCTTGCTAGGTGGGTGAGGGCATCCCCGGGCACTCTGGGTAGAGAGTGAAGCTTTGTGCAACAAAAGCCTGGTTCAGGGTAACTTGAGGGGAGAGTGGAGAGAGGTCAGCAGGACGAATACATGGGCCTGGGAGTAGGATAACCAACTTGTCTCGGTTTGCAAGGGATCTTCCTGGTTTTAGTATCTCAGGAACTCCCTAATCCTAAGCAAACTGGGACACTGGTCCCACTTTGAGAGGCTTGGTACCCAGGATGCTCAATGCCCACAGGGAGCTAGCAGCAGACCAATAAGAAAATTCCTGACAGCAGGCACATTTCTTCTCCACAGTTCTAGTTTTGAAATGAGCAGTTCGATCAACCCTCCTTTTATCCCCAATCTGAACACCGAGAAGACTCGAAGCTATTTGTGGCTGAATTAAAATAGCTTTTTACGTGAAGACACAAAGGGATTCTTTCTTAGTATAACTCACCTCACAATTAATTCTGGCTTCAGATCCTGTGCAGCAAGTCGGAGAACGCCCGGCTGGTGGTACAGATCGACAACGCCAAGCTGGCCGCGGATGACTTCAGGACCAAGTGAGAATTCTCTAATGATCAGAGAAGTCTAGTGAGGGGCGGGCCGAATGGCAGAGTGATGGACTCTGTCTAGGGAGCATGTGGACAGAAGCTGTCTGGATGCTATGGGAGATTCTTGCACTGGCTTAGTTAGGTCCAATGTGTCCAAATCTCCTCACATTGAGTCTCAGATTCTGTATTTTAGGGTTTAGCTTGAAGGAGCTCAAGAAACCACCCATTCTCTCTTTCAACTTCATGTCTGGACCAGGTTTGAAAAGTGAATTTCACACTGATTTCTTAGCATAGGTTAGTCCCTCTCAGCCCATGAACGTACAGGAGGCAAAATCCATGTCAGAGGATCAGCCAATTTTTCTAGGTATGACCATCACAACCATAAAATCCTTTGCATTTTGATGGGACCCTACAGTTGACAACGTAATTTCACTGATGACCTTTCTCCATCTTCAGGCCAACCAAATGAAGTGCTAGTGTGGTTCCCCTTTTACAGATGAGGAAGTCAAGGCTCAGAGAGATTAAGGAACTTATCCACAGCCACAATGTCAAGGTTGAATCTGACTTCTAATTCACAGTGCCAGATGGCTTCTCGAGGTGGTTGGAAAGGAGGGCAAGACAGTCTGTATGTCAGGCTTACAAAGTTTAGACTCACTTAAGAAGGCAAGATGACAGAATGTAGCTGACAGAAACCTGTGAATGGACTCTTAGAACAAATGCAGTTACTATTAGATTAGAACCTTCTCTCTAGGTCTCAGGGAAGAAGTAGGTCTTTTCACTCAGCATGGTGATATTTTTTCCCTTTCATAAACGTTGAAGAAAAAATTCAAAATATATGTCAGCTAAGTAAATCCTGGGAGAAATCCTTCCTCCTTAGCCTCCTTGGACCTTTGGCTGTGTGTGCAGGTACGAGACGGAGCTGGGCCTGCGGCAGCTGGTGGAGTCGGACATAACCAGCCTGCGCAGGATCCTGGATGAGCTGACCCTGTGCAAGTCTGACCTGGAGGCCCAGGTGGAGTCCCTGAAGGAGGAGCTGCTCTGCCTCAAGCAGAACCATGAACAGGTGAGGGAGTCTCAGCCCCCAACATCCCAATAATGAGCGGTCCACAACTCCCCTGAGCTGGATAAGGTGGGTCTTTGCGAAGCATCCTAGAGCTAACACAACATTTTGCTGTTTTGCTCAAAACATATTTGGGAGCTTTTTTTGGAATGAGTCACAGGCCTCCTTTTATTTATTTTTATTTTTTAAATCTAAAGAGTGTGGTCAGTTCACTTATTTCTACTTAGGGCTAGACCTGTAATGAATAGTCCAGACAAAGATGTTTAAAATACTTTCTATTGTTTGATAAGATCTGTTATCTTCTGAACAGATGCCAAATGAATAACTGAGATTAGAACTAGTAGCAAACTCTTTGTATTAGGTGTCACCCTAGATATTAGAAACCAAGCTGGGTGGGTGTGTGGATGGATGGATGGATGAGGAAAATGGGAGAAATGAAGGTTGATTCAAACAATAGTTGATTCTGACCTGATGGTTGAGTGTAATACTAGGAAATCAGTTGTGTTTCTCAAACATTAGATCTTGTGATGAAGAGAATCCAACCCTTAACAGATAGTGTATGATGGTAGGAGACATGAAATAACTGGGAGTTGGTAAACCTCATTTCTCCATAGCTAAGTAGCAACAATTATAAACCAGTTATCATGCTAAGCTTATCACCGAGAAAAGAGAAAATTGGGAGAAAATGATAGCATCTTGGAGTGGGAAGAAACACTAGCAATCATTTAACCAAGCAGTCTCATGATTCAGATGAGGAGAGGCTCAGATGGGAGGACTGAATCATAAGAGGTAATTTAGCTGGGTTTTCCATCTACTGGAAATCAACTCATAAATCCTAAATTTCAGTGCAAACCTCTTCCAACCACTCCAGACTCCCTCAAAGAGAGTTTATTTTAGACTCTTTCTGTGGGTTCACTCCTTCTCCTTCCTCCATCAGGAAGTCAACACCCTGCGTTGCCAGATTGGAGACCGCCTCAATGTGGAGGTGGACGCTGCCCCCACCGTGGACCTGAACCGTGTGCTCAACGAGACCAGGTGTCAGTATGAGGCCCTGGTGGAGACCAACCGCAGGGATGTGGAGGAATGGTACACCAACCAGGTGGGCATCTCAGCACATGGCCACCCAGGACCTTGGGACCCTTAAGGCAGGGTCTGATCCTGTCTCTTACCTTTGGTGTTTCAGACCCAGGAGCTGAACAAGCAGGTGGTGTCCAGCTCAGAGCAGCTGCAGACCTGCCAGGCAGAGATCATCGAGCTGAGACGCACAGTCAACGCCCTGGAGATTGAGCTGCAGGCCCAGCACAACCTGGTGGGTATTGTTCAGACCTGCTGGTGAGACAGCAGGGGAAACAGAGTCACAGGGCAGCCCTTTGGGTCGTAGTCTCTTTAACTCTGGAAGCTGTGACTTCTATGGAACCCTATGGAGGGATATGCTACATAAAGAAGTAGCTCTGTGACATTCTTCCTCTTCCCCATACAGAGGGACTCACTGGAGAACACACTGACAGAGACAGAGGCCCGCTACAGCTCCCAGCTGTCCCAGGTGCAGTGCATGATCACCAACGTGGAGTCCCAACTGGCTGAGATCAGGGGTGACCTGGAGCGGCAGAACCAGGAGTACCAGGTGCTGCTGGACGTTAAGGCCCGGCTAGAGTGTGAGATCAACACGTACCGGGGTCTGCTGGAGAGCGAGGACTGCAAGTGAGTACCCACAGGCAGCACATGCCCAGTTCTACTGAAGGATACATTAAGGACTTTGCAAATCAAGTTTCAGAAGCCAACATAAAGATACTTGAGAGGCTTGACTTGGATGCAGATGGGTACATAAAGCTTTGGTACCACCTTTAGGGTGGGATTTATCCCTAGCACCCAAGTCCATTGTTTTGTGGATCCTACTTGGACCCATCTGAGGCAGGCAGAGTGGGGATCATATAACCATCATCAAGATGAGCATTTGAACATTAAAAGGGAGGATAACTCAGTAAGCCAGGGTCCAGCACTAGTCCCCTCACACAGAATTTTTATGAATACAGTCTTGTGGACTTTTCACAATTCTGTATGGTAGGTCTTACTAATCCTGTTTTAGTGGGGAGGCCAAGGCTTAGAGGGATGAAGTGACTTCTCCATGACTCCAGGGTTACAGAGCGAGGGCTGGGATTACAACACGAGGCCACCATTCTCTGACTTTTAGAAGGGATGATCAGAAGAGGTTTGGCTTCTTAAGGTGTCAGAGAATGATTTCTTCTTGTCCCCATGTCTCCTGTGGTTGAAGCCCCTCCTTTTTAAAAAAAAATGATCCCTCTCATGCTAACAAGTTAATGCTTCTGTGTCCCAGCCTGCCCTGCAACCCCTGCGCCACAACCAACGCATGTGACAAGCCCATCGGGCCCTGTGTCACCAATCCCTGTGCCCCTTGTGGCTCCCGAATCCGCTGTGGGCCCTGCAGCACCTTTGGGTGCTAGACATCCTGGTGCCAGCAGGAGGATCACATGAAGACAGAAGACCACAGATGGACCAGCCTTGTTTCTCTGACAACCATCACCCCGGGAACTCACCCAGGTCTAAAAGAACATATGCCCAGCGCGTGGCCAGCTCTGAGTCCTGCCTGCCTGATCCTCTTCATTCAAGGCTGCTCTCCTGAAGTTATTGTCGGACCTGAGAGTCAGACAGGTCTGGGCCATGATGGTGTCATCTGAGATGTTTTGTGGTTCTCTCTGTTGCTTTGACCTTCTCTGGCAGTTCCCCAGTCCCTTTGCACATCTTCTAATAAACTTTCCTCTTGCAAAGCAGAGATGATGTGTATTCATACTTTTCCAAGTGTTCGCTCTATGTTATGTGCTTCTTATAAACCCACTTGAAAGCTTAGGCGGATTGTGTAGTTGAATCCTCTCCTAAAAGATCTTCGTTATCATTAATTAACATTCATTAAGCGCAAGGGCTCCAGCATGCACTCAGCCCAGCAGGAAACCAGTGGGGCCACGAAGGCAAGGGGCCTCATCTGAATATGATAAGCACATTCATTATGGGACCTTAGTAAAATACAACGGTTACTATTTCTAGTAAGTTCCACTGTTTCTATAAGAAGAGGGACAGCAACCAAGTACCAGGAACTGCACTGTAATTTTCTCTCTTGCTCACATAGTAACAACCATGGGACGGAACCCAGCGCTCACTCTCTGAATGTCAGTTACATGTGAGGTGTGACTATGAGAGAATAAAACTGATTTCAAACAAGCACACAGAGTTTATGTATCCTTCAAAGTTGTCACCAGGGGAAAGATGATGCTATTAGCACCCCAAACATCTCTTGAAACTCCTTTGGGCAAAGAACTCAAAAAAAGTAGGAGCCTTATATTTGAGTAATACTCAACAGATTTTTCAAGTGTTTCACTTCTCATTTGAACGTTTTAATCGCTGAGATTAAATTTGGATTTTGGGACCCCTCGCCCATAAAAATACTTTGGCATCAAACTAGGACACTGAATCTTTGCCAGTGTGAAAACTGACAGCTTTGCTGGGGTCCTGCTCCTACTGGTGCCCACTGATGTCGGCCAAGGTTAGTGGCTCCCCTGGCTATGGTGCTGTGGTCTGTGCGATGCCACTGTCCAGGTCATTGGCCAAACTGCTAGTCATGTCTCCTTTCCTTCAGATGAAGCTGACACCATCTCTCCCTGCTGAGATGCTGTCCTCTCCAATCTTGGTCTTCAATTCAGGCTCCAGTTCTTTGAATGTTTACTCCATTGTCGTTGATGTTGTTGGAGCTCCCTTATCGAGACTTAAGGCATGAGACCCTGGAAGATAATTGAGTGACACTCCATGCTGTGCGCAGAATGTCTCAGACCCGATGGGTGCATTCCAGCCTCTCTTCCTTCCTTCAGGGCGAGTTCAATCCCAGGAACCGCCTCCACACCTTGTACAAATACCCCTGTCCAGTCCTTCTCATCACTTCTCTGTACATGCTGGGACCACTGTCCACCTATAGTTGCCTGCAGCTGCCTTTATCAGGGACAGGTGCTTCCCAGATACCACTGTCCTTTGCGCTTTGTTGTCATTGCTGAAAAGCTATTGCCAATCTAATGATGGTTCTATTGCTGATAATCCTTTTTTCTCTCTCTCTTGGACTACTTCTAAGATTGCCCCTTTGTTTCTAGAGCTGTGTAGCTTCACTGAATTATGTCTAGGGCTGGGGCTGGTTTTGTTTTCCTACTTAGGAGTGAGGGGCTTCTAGAACTGATTCATGCTTTTCAACACCTGTGTAAAATTCTCAACCACTATCAATTTTGAATATGGCTTCTGTCCTATTCTGTTTTATCTTTCTGAATTATTATTTTAAAAGTAGCTTTATTGAAACATAACTCATACCATAATATATAATTCATATACCATAAAATTCACCTATATAAAGTATATAGTCAATGATTTTTAATGTATTGATAGAATAATTTTAGAATATTTCATTATCCCCCAAAAGAAATCTTTTACCCAATTAGTAGTTACTCCCATTGCCCCCTCCCCCTCCAGGCCCAGGCAACCCCTATTGTCTCTATAGATTTGCCTATTCTGGATATTGCCTATGAATAGAATCATACAATATATGGTATTTTATGGCTGGCTTTTTAAAATATAGCATACTATTTTAAATTTAGAACCCGGTAAGAGCAAGTTCAATTTTTCTTCTTTAAATCTTCCTCTAACAATGAGCATACATTTTTAAGTTCATGTTTTCATTAAGGGTGCAGTCTTTTGAGAGATGTCACTTTTTTCAATGGTTTGAGTTCCAACATTCACAAAGACCGAAGACCTTGTCTCCTGTCCCTTATTTCTCTAGTCTAATGCACTTTCCCCTATTTTAGACTCTTCCACAAACTCTCCTCATGAGCCTCGGCAAGCTTCTTCCCCTTCTGGGTCAATACCTTCCCATTTGCAAAATGAAAGAATTGGGTGAGATGGCTGCCTAGGTCCTCCTTGGCAGTGCCAATATTCTAAGATTCTAGACCTCATATGACTGAGGCACTATTTGCAGAAAAGACATTTTATCATCATGCGTGTGGGAAATCCATTCGTAGAATGTCGTCTGGTGAAGTAATCCTGAAATACCCAGCTGCCTTGGGCTGTGGGCTGACAGTATTGGGAGAGCATTTCTCCAAAGCTGGGCACTCTTGGCATTCTCTTCACCTGCAGCTCAGACCTACACATCAGCCAATTCAGGAGTAACAGGTCCTTTGATCCCATAGGAAGCTTAGTTTCCCTTCATCACTTCCTAATAGCTCCCTTTTGAAACTGGCAAACTCAGCAGCTACCACAAGAGTGTGAATGTCAATCATGACAAAGGCTTTATTTCCAGAATGACAAGCTCCAGGGCAATTTAACGATTATGTTGGAATAGGAGCCTTACGGGAGTCCCTTTACAACTCTTTATTGCTTTAGAAAACTTGCAAGAATTTCTTTTTGGAATTTTTAATGTCAATTTCATGTCTTTTTCTTGTACAGAAGTAATATATATCTTTTTTTTTTTTAATTTGGAGGAGACAAAAAAAATAGAGAAGAAAAAGAAAGCACTCATAATCCTACCATTCAAAAACATGCAGTGTTATCATTGTGGTGTGGTTCTTTTTTCCCCCCTCTCAATTGTCCTCATTGTTACAATCATTTTAATTTTATTATAACTGTTTGTCTACCTTATTTTGGGTCAGTATATTGCTCTTGAGTAGGGTCATCATCATTTGAATAGTTGTGATTCTAAGTTTTTCCAAATGGTGGAATATAATTCTGTATCTGATAGGATATAGTAATTGTATCATCAATGTAAAAATAAAAATTGAAATCAGGCCATAAAGTACTTCAATATTGCTGAATTCTATCATCTCCACATTCACCCATCATTCTTCTTCAACTAAGCAAATCTATGGACAACAAGATTTACTGCCCTCCCCCCCCCCCCCCCC
>PVJC01004595.1:0-13588 GCA_004026665.1 Murina feae | reverse complement strand
TGTACAATGAGAGACTTGACTGAGATAATCATTAAGAACCTTACCATCACACTTGTTCCAAGATTTTCCCTCTCTCTTTTGATAGTTTTGACATTTGAGCTCAACCTTAAGAGGTGGAAGGATGAAAGGAAGAGCAAGGCAGTCTTGTTGCCGATCTGTAGCTGTAGCTGCGGGTCTTGGGCTCTGCTCTGAGCACCTTTATTTGATTTCTGCTGTGTGCCCTGCTAGGACGACGGTAAGGAACCCCTCCTCTCCCGGGCAGTATATCTAGGCACCCAACTTAATTCTTTCCTCATCACCTCCCTTTAGGATATTAAGTACGCCTCACCTCATGCCTTGCAACAAAACAGAAGTTACAGGCACGGACAGTTCGAAGTGCTGCTGCTTCTTGGGTAATTGTTCCTACATCACCAACTATTATAAATGGTCAGATCCAAACAAGACTGACAGCTTGGAGCTGCTTAAAGCACACTAATTATGGTAAGAAAGTCTATGGGTAAGAGCAAAGCTCACAAGCTTTATAATCAGGTGTACAAACTGACTGTGGCAGGATTTCTCTAAACAACGAACATCTCAGCTCAGGGTGTTGAAAGTCTCAGTTTACCAAAGTTCAGTGTGGGTGTTATTTTTGAAGGGCACAAGTGTGGTATAAACCTGTGTGACTCTGGAAAGGTCCTGGCAACTTCCTGGACCAACTTATCCAAGACCCTCTCCATGGTTCTGATCTTATCGGGACCCTTTGCCACACTAAGAGTATTGACCTGCAACTCCACTTTGATGCTCTTTCCTCCTTGACCTTCTGTCATGCCATGAACCGGCTCTCTTCATATTCTCTCGCCACTTCTCCATTTCATCCTGCTCTCTGATTGGGGAATTTTCCAAAGTTTGGTCCTTAGCCCCTTGTTGTTCTCTTTGTGCACTCTCTCCTTGGGCTTATTTCTCCAGCACTCATATTTGCACTGGGATTATATCTGTCAGGAATTCTAGTCAACTCCAAGGACCTGCTGAGCATTTCCCTGATCCTTCAAATGCAGCTTATCAAGAATGAAACTACATCACTTCTCTCCTTAGAACCTTCAATGGCTGCCCTTTGCCCTTAAGATAAAGCCTAAACTCAAGAACCTTCATATTAGGGCCCTTCATGCCTTCAGGGAACTCATCTAGAGAGAGAGGTAGACATGAATCATGACAACGCCATGTTCAAGGTGAGATGAGAGCTTGGGAAGGAGGAAGAGAGGATCTGTGAGAAGTTAGGAAAGGAGGTAGGTCATTTATACCTATGCACAGGGGAGGATGGAAAGATTCTGCTTCTCATCCACCCTCATCTGTCACTCCCTGGCTCACACGGTCCTTACTGAGCTTCTCCCAGTTCCTCTGATGCAGAACTTCCCAACTTACTGAGGTCTGAAGAAGTTAGGGTGGGAGGTAGTTCACTTATTTAGGAAGCATAGTATGATGGAAAGAGGAGAGATCTGTGCTGGCAACCTGGCTTCACAACATAGTAACTCCTACCCTCTATGCCTCGCTTTGCCCATCTATAAAATGGGTATAATACCGCTCATCCTTGAAGGCTCATGGTGAGGAGTGAATTAGATCGTGTTTCTGAAAAGTGTCTAGCACCACCTTGGGCCTGTGTAGGTGCCCAAAAATGCTAACTCCATCTGACCACAGCCCTGGTCTGACCCTCCATTCCTCACTGTTCCCTGTCCACACTAAGATCCTGCTGAACATCTGTTATCTGGTCGACTGACATTATCACAGATATAAGTGGTGCCTGCATATCAGGCAATGGCCACTGGGAACCAGGCAGTTTGAATGGTTCCAGAAGGATTTGTTCTTCTTTCTGAGAACGTGGGTTTAGAAGCCAGTGCTGGAAATTTGACCTAGCCAAGGACACACAGGCAGGAGCTACATTTTTCTGTTGTAGTGAGCAGAACCAGAGTCTTGCCAAGGAGTCAGGGCTGGGAAGCCAGGAAGCAAAGGGACGACTGTATCCCTGGCCCGCCACACCCAGTAATAAAGGCCAGGGTGTTCGCGAGGCCAGTGCTTTGAAGCCACACAGTGAGGCTCTTACTTCATCGACGATGCATGGACGAGGAGTCCTGAGGGAGGGAGAAGCCCCAGTAAAGACTTTTATGAGGTGAGGGACTCTTCTGAGGAAACATAACAAACCATGGGGAAGGGCTTTTGACTATCGCCAAGTAACTAGGAATAAAAGGGCTGCCTTCCATGTCCACACCCTCGGCGGAAGGGGTATAAAGGCTCCCAGAACTAGGAGACCCACACGCTCTTTGGAGAACTGGGACTGTCTTCAGCCGGCGCCTTGCTCCTTCCCAGCACCATGCCGTACAACTGCTGCCTGTCCAACCTGAGCTGCCGCTCCAGCTGCCCCGCCCGGCCCTGTGTGGCCCCCAGCTGCCACAGCACCCCCCTGCCCGGGGCCTGCAACATCCCCGCCAACGTGGGCAACTGCGGCTGGTTCTGCGAGGGCTCCTTCAATGGCAGCGAGAAGGAGACCATGCAGTTCCTGAATGACCGCCTGGCCAGCTACCTGGAGAAGGTGCGGCAGCTGGAGCGGGAGAACGCGGAGCTGGAAAGCCTCATCCAGGAGCGCTGCCAGCAGCAAGAGCCCCTGATGTGCCCCAGCTACCAGTCCTACTTCCGGACCATCGAGGAGCTGCAGCAGAAGGTGAGGGGTAGGCACCGCACTGCCCGGGTAGGACACTATAGGGAGGGAATGTGAGCTCTGATTCAGAAATAAGACGGGCTCTCGGGGGCCCTGAAACACAGGGCTTCAAGTCTGGCTTTCCTATTCTGCTTCCTGGAGGCTCATGTTCTTCTAGGCCCAGGACTGTTAAGTCTGAACATTTGCATAGTGTTAGTCTATGTGGAGGTAGCAGCACTTTGCATAAATACGCTGTAATTAAAAGCTGCTGTGCATTTGCCAAGCTCTGGAATTACTGCCCTGGGGTGAGAGAAAAGACTGGGCCCGAGAACCTTGAGTAAAGCGGAGCCTTTTGTAAAGACCGGACCATTTTCTCTCTTCTGCATCTGGACTTTCGATGGCTCTGACCTCTTGCTACTGTCCTCTGTGGGTCCCTAGTCTCTGTGACATCATTGTCCTGACCTAGATGCCTCTGGGTTTCTCCTGGTTGTACTGTCCAGCGAGGGCATACAATGATTGGCTAGAACCAGAAAGCGTGAAAACTGCCTACCAGGACATGGTGCCAAGCCATCCTGGGTGGCTGGGAGGGCGTGGCTGCTTTCCTGACCCAGCCCATGTTCCCAGCTGCAAGCTTATTTCCTTACTAGAGGCCCGGTGCATGAAATTCGTGCACTCTGGGAGGGGGGCCCTCAGCCCAGACTGTACCCTCTTACAGGTCGGGAGCCCTCAGGAGATGTCCGACTGATGGCTGAGGGGAGTGGGCCTAAGCCATCAGTCAGACATTCTTAGTGCTGCCATGGAGGCTCCCACCACCGCTGCTGGGCTAGCCAGCCATGAGCCTGGCTTCTGGCTGAGGGTGCTCTCCTTGTGGGAGCACACTGACCACCAGAGGACAGCTCTTTCATTGAGCATCTGGCCTCTGGTGGTCAGTGCATGTCATAGCGAACAGTCATTCTGCTGCTCTGTTGATTTGCACATTAGCCTTTTATTATATAGGACTAGGGGCCTGGTGCATGAAAATTTGTGTACTGGGTCGGGGGACTCAGCCTGGCCTGTGCCCTCTTGCAGTCTGGGATCCTTCGGGGGATGTCCACCTGTTGGCAAGCCTGGCCAGCCTGGGTGAGGAGCTGAGGGCCATTTTCAAACTGCCTACAGCCCATTCAAGGTTTGGGTCCCTACTGGGGTGCCTGGCCAGCCTGGGTGAGGGGCTGAGGGCCATTTTCAGGCTTCCCACAGCTCCCATTGACCCAAGGTTTCTGGGGTTTATTTATCTTCTATAATTGAAACTTTGTTGCCTTGAGCCCAGGCCTAGGCAGGCAACAAAGCCTCCTATTTGCTTCAGCTCCGTGGCTTCTATAATTAAAACATTGTTGCCTTGAGCAGAGGCTCAGCCAGCCTAGGCAGGCAGTTTACTCCATCCCTGGTGCAACGGAAGCTTCTTGTTTGCTCTAGCTCCGTGGCTGCTGGCCACCATCTTGGCTGGGTTAATTTGCATACACTCACTCTGATTGGCCAGCAGGTGTGGCTTGGCTGATGGGCATGGCTTAGGTGTCTTGGAGTGATGGTTAATTTGCATATTACTCTTTTATTAGATTAGATAATGTCTTATTATGGGCAAGGCCTCTAATTCAATTTTTTTTAGGTAGTTAAAGGGAGGGGAAGAATTTACACTTGAGTCTGAAGCTAAAATTGCCCTTAGCTCCAAAATCTGCATACCACTGAGACACATTGGTGAGGCTCATTCTGAACCCCCACACTGTTCTATTCTGTGTATCAGTATTGGGAACCATCTTATTTCTTTAGTGAAAGGAACCTTTTGTTATGTTACAATGACTAACTTTATCTCATGAGTTGTGTTTTTGGCTTCAAGCCTGTATCCAGTATTCATGCAGCAACTTCAGCTCTTCTGTTCAATATTTGCCTGGCATATCTTTTATTTTATTTTCTCTAAATCTTTCTAGATTTTTATGTATTATATAGGAATAGCCCATAGACACAGACAATAGTCTGGTGAAGGCCTGGAAGGGGTGGGTGCAGGGTGGAGGAGATCAATGGGAATTAAAAAAAAAAATAAAACAAAGAGACATCTGTAGTACTTTCAACAATAAAGATACATTTTAAATAAAGGAAAATATCTTAGTTGAAGAGTTTTATGTGAAATAATACAAATAATTACTCTTACTGCACTTTATATTCTCAATTCCTCTCAAAGAGATATGAATTGACCCCATGTTCACTTAATATTAATTGACCCTGTGTTCACTGTCTGTAGGACTGCCTTCTGCCATGCCAACCCAGCACTAACTGCCACAGGGGCTGCAACCAGACCCCGTTTCTCTCTCCCGGCCCCTATCCAGGCCTGATCGCAGCCCCCTCGGCAGTCAGTGCTGGGTTGCTGAGGCGCCTGCAGCATGCAGTCAGGATTGACTTCTGCCCCACCGACTCAGTACTTACTGTCATGGGGGCTGTGATCAAACCATTTTTCTCTCTGGGCCTGATCACAGCTGCCCTGGACAGTCAGTGCTGGGTTGATGAGGTGCCCACAGTGCAGGACTGACTTCTAATTTTCAGTTGAGCCTTCAGTCGTTTTGGTCATTACAAATGCTGGAGATATATATATATATATATATATATATATATATATATATATCCCCACCTGGATTGAGAGTTTCTTGAGGGCAGGATCTAGTGCTTACTCATTTTTGTATCCTCAGCTCTTAGAACCATGCCAGACATATAGTAAGTTAAAAAAAAATAAATGTTATTTATTATCAACTTCTCAGTACTGCTTATTAGGAAAGAAAAAGAAAGATAATTTATCTACTGATACTTTTCTGGGTGTGCTTTTCAAATTAAATTTCTCAATAGCTAGTGAGCACAGAGCTAGCACTTAATGGTCTTACATAAGATCTGCTAAGGTGCTCCTTCCAGATAGATAAATTAGTTGGGACTGCCGCTGCTGAAAGCAGCCCAGCTCACTCCCGCATGTGTTGGGTCTTCCAGATCCTGTGCAGCAAGTCGGAGAATGCTCGGCTGGTAGTGCAGATTGACAACGCCAAGCTGGCCTCGGACGACTTCAGGACCAAGTGAGTGGCAAGCGGGGTGCTGCCTTCTCTCTGTCCTCTCTGTGCCCTTAGCCTGTGCTCAACACTGATGAGCATCAACAGAGCGTTTCCCTGCGTGTGTTCCCCAAGGGCTCGAGGCTCACCAGAGACCTCTTTTCCGAATTCACCTCCTGCTTCTCTGCAGAATGACATCTCCAAACCTAGTGCAGGAGTCTACTCCCCAATGCTCTCCTCTGCACAGAAGTCCATCGGGAGGTGTATTAATTTTGGACATCTCACCATTTTTATGGTCTTTTATCCCTTTAAGTCCACTGGCTCTTTATTTATTAAAAATAATTACAGCCCAGCTGGGTGGTTGAGGGTCAACCTATGAACCAGGAGGTAGGTCACGGTTCAATTTTTGTTCAGAGCATATGTTCAGATTGTGGGCTCAATCAATGATTCTCTCTCATCCTTGATGTTTCTTTCTCTCCCTCTCCCTTCCTCTCTGAAATCAATAAAAATATCAATTAAAAGATAATCACCAGGGCATTTTTCTCTAGGAGCTACTGCTCATTGCTAAAAGCCTAAATGCAGGAGATGGCTGTACAAAACACAAGCCCCAACTCCCAGTTGTCTGACGAACCAAACCAGAGTCCAGGTCAGGCTTGCATCCTATGCTCCTGTTATGTACTGCAGGTACGAGACGGAGATGGGCCTGCGGCAGCTGGTGGAGTCAGACATCAACAGCCTGCGCAGGATCCTGGATGAGCTGACCCTGTGCAAGTCTGACCTGGAGGCCCAGGTGGAGTCCCTGAAGGAGGAGCTGCTCTGCCTCAAGCAGAACCACGAGCAGGTGAGGTTTCCCAAGGAGAACAGGATTAAACTTGCCACGGCCTGTTTCCAACCCCAAGGGGTGTGGGAGAGGCTCGGCAAGCTGGGGAATGTGTTTTCCAAACAAAAAGGGGTTTACTGAGAATGAGTAAGCTAAACATCCCTGATAGCAGATTAGGAGTTTTCTGCCAGAGGCAGGAATGAGAGTGAAGGAAGTTGGCGAACCCAATAATGAAAGGCCAGCAACCAGGCAGCCTCCTGTGTCCCCAGGTCAGAGCAGGTCTGCAGGGGTCTTTTATCCAAATTCTCCACTTGCAGCTGGAGAGGCCAGGATGAGTCCTCTCAGCACAGCAGAGAGGGCTGAGCTGAGCTGGAAATGAAGCCCCTCTCTTCCTTCCTTCTCATTCAGCGCTTTCTGCTGGACAGGAAACACTGAGCAAAATGCTCACCACCACTGCTCAGTTGCACAATAAAGAAAACTGGTATTATGTGCAAACCTTAAATTCCCGAACAATGTAAATGTTGATAGTTGATATTACTCAAGTGTGTGTTGTGTGCCAAACGTTGTACCAAGTGCTTTAGAACTCCAGAGGTAGAAATTGGTGCATTTAGAAGCTTCTAGAAGCCATATAATAAGGGGTAGAGGTGAGACCCAATTCAAATCCGCCTGACATTCACCTAAGCCCAAGCACCACACAATGTTGGCTCAGTGGGATTAGCCATGAAATGAAGAGACACTGATTTCCTCCAGCAAGAGCTATGCTGGTGGAATCAACAAATCACCAGTTATGTGACAACAGCATATTTTGAAATAAGCAGTTTTTAATCCATCTTTAGCCAGACTCTACCTTTTTTTTTTTTGTTGTTGTTGTTTTTTTGTTACCCATGATTAAGAATCCAACATAAGAGGCTTTCTGGTATACCAGCAAAATCTCCGAACTTGGGGTTTAGAGACCCACCGTGCAAACGGTGGTCCATTATACTTCACCTTCCACATGAGGGGGGGTACACTGAACACAAGGCTGGAAAGAGGTCATGGACTTGAAAGCACTTTGTAGAGTGAAATACACAGATTAGTCATGAATATAGAACCCAGTTAATGAGAGGATCAAAGGGAACTGAGCTGTTGAAAGCTTACAAATGATCATAAGTTGAATTGCTTTCTTAGAGGAGAGGATCAGGATCCTTTAATTTTTAAAATCATTAAGATGTAATAAATACTGTTCAAATATTTTAAATCTTCCATCAGGAAGTCAACACCCTGCGTTGCCAGATTGGAGACCGCCTCAACGTGGAAGTGGATGCTGCCCCCACCGTAGACTTGAACCGTGTGCTCAATGAGACCAGGTGTCAGTATGAGGCCATGGTAGAGACCAACCGCAGGGATGTGGAGGAATGGTACACCAACCAGGTGGGCATCTCAGCACATGGCCACCCAGGACCTTGGGACCCTTAAGGCAGGATCTGATCCTGTCTCTTACCTTTGGTGTTTCAGACCCAGGAGCTGAACAAGCAGGTGGTGTCCAGCTCAGAGCAGCTGCAGACCTGCCAGGCGGAGATCATTGAGCTGAGACGCACAGTCAACGCCCTGGAGATTGAGCTGCAGGCCCAGCACAACCTGGTGAGTATTGTTCAGACCTGCTGGTGAGACAGCAGGGGAATCAGAGTCACAGGGAAGTCCTTTGGGTCATAGTCTCTTTAACTCTGGAAGCTGTGACTTCTATGGAACCTTATGGGGGGACGTACTAAATAAAGAAGCAGCTCTGTGACATTGGTCCTCTTCCCCACACAGAGGGACTCACTGGAGAACACGCTGACGGAGACGGAGGCCCGCTACAGCTCCCAGCTGTCCCAGGTGCAGTGCATGATCACCAACGTGGAGTCCCAACTGGCTGAGATCAGGGGTGACCTGGAGCGGCAGAACCAGGAGTACCAGGTGCTGCTGGACGTCCGGGCTCGGCTGGAGTGTGAGATCAACACGTACCGGGGCCTGCTGGAGAGCGAGGACTGCAAGTGAGTATGAAGCTAGTTATACTTTCCTTGAGGGCACATGAGCTTGCGGGGGGAGGGGGCTCTTCTTGATGGAAATCATTTTATAACTTCAAGAGTTTGGTTGGCAACAAAGGAAGAAAGATATAAACCAAGTGTGTTTAGCATCTTCCAGTTTTTTCAGCTCATGTCACCCTAACTTGCCCCAATGGTTTTGTCTCCAGTCTTCCCTGCAACCCCTGTGCTACAACCAATGCATGTGACAAGCCCATTGGACCCTGTGTCTCCAATCCTTGTGGCCCGCGTGTTCGGTGTGGGCCTTGCAGTACCTTTGTGTGCTAGAGGGCCTGGTGCCAGTAGGAGAAGAAGGGCTCTGAAGTCACATCTCAACTCTACTTCGTTCAAACATCTCCAACAGTGACCACTTTGGATAAAGAAAGAAACTTCTCTTGCACCAGCTTCCAGGGTTCACCTCTAGGCTTCTGCTGAAATCCTGGCTTGATCCTTTCCTACAAGAGATGGCAGAGTCACCTTACTGTCTCCATCTTCTGAGACACATAGAGAAATCTATAACAGGGTCAAGCAATATCTATTATCATAGTGACACATTTACCTAATGTGTTATGCTTTCACAGGTACGCATCTAGACGTGATTGTAAAATAAATTCATTAAATGTGATGTTGCTGATGGGCACACTATGAAGCTAAACATAATTGAGAGACATTTTCCTTGTCACTCTTTTGGTCTTTGGAGATGCACTAAAAGATCCCTTGTTAACCTCCTAATAAACTTTTAATCTGGCACAAAAGTGTTAACTGTCCTTTTCGGTCATCAATTCTAAAGTTGGGTGTCTTGTAAAAATAAAAAGCTAACTGGTGTTCTTCCATCAGATAAAGGGATCATTCACTCTAATATATGGTCTGTGACTTCTACTTAAAGGAAGTCTCCACTATACACACCCACTCCTTCTTGTGGATTTCATGTTTGGCAAGAAGGTGGTGGGACAGAAATGGCAAATCCATGAGGGTCTCTACAAACATTTTCTGTCAAGCTCCTCAGAGGGAACATGTGAGCAAATCACAGAAACAGGTCAACAACAGGAGGAAGTGGATCTTGAGAGGAAGTCTGTGCCTCTTGGAAACATGAAACATTGTAACCTGGAAAGAACTGGGAAAGATAAATTCACAGATTGTTTGATGCTGTTCTGCCTCTGGATCTATTTTTGTTCACCAGTTTATAATGGTTATTATTATCCATAGATGAGTGAGGACACATGGCATTTTTCTTTCATTGACTGGCTTATTTCACTTACATTATGCTCTCCATTTCCATCCATGCTGCTGCAAATGATATCCAGAGGCAGAACAGCATCAAACAATCTGTCAAATTAAAGCAACAAGGACGGGAGGGGGGGTTAGGAGGGGGTTGGGGGGATAATAGATCAACCAAAGGACTTTTATGCATGCATTTAAGTATAACCAATGGACACAAATCACTGGGGGATAGGGGAGGCTGAGGGAAGGGCAGGGGGAAAAAAGAGATATTTGTACTAATCTTTGTAATACTTTATGTAATTAAAAAATAAAAAAAGGAGAAAGTAAAAAAAAAAAAAGAACTGGGAAAAATAATCTCAGCCAACAATTACCTTCTCCAACTCATTCTCCAAATGTTGGAGAGGTTTTTGTCCACAGCCATCAAAATCAAGCAGTGACAATTCTGTTTCTGAAAATTTCATAGTTATGAACATATGCAGAAATACATTGTACACAGAACCAGACCTTTAAGTCACTGCATTGCAAGTCATTAAACCAAAATGTGAAAAAAGACTCCTTTTCAATCACATTCTTTCACCAAAATGTTATTAATGTTAACATTATCTTTCATATTACTGAATTCCTATATATTTTGGGAGTGCCAATGTTTATGTCTACTTTATAATAAAACCTAATATAATTTTTAAACCTTTATCACAGAGGACTTAGTCCTTTAAAAATTTTTATTAGTCATGTCTGGTGTATATTTAACAACCTGCATAATGTTTTGCAGATGTAGTATATATACATATTATAAAATGCATAAAAATAAGTAAACATATTATAGGCTTGGACTCAAAACTTTTTTAGTAGGGGTATAAAAGAAACATGGTAGAACTCAGTAGATTAGTGAGCCCTGTTTCCTCATAACCCCTTGAAAATTTGGGATATAACATTTCAACCTGACATAAAGGTGTGGGTGGAAATTCTTTGGAACACAGATGTCTGATTGAAGAGTTGAAAGTCAGACAGTTTTCTTTTGATCACAAGGATCCTTTTCCCAGTGAGAAGATTGATCACCCTCACCACTGTGGGAGGGGCTCATTCAGTCACTGAGGGCCTCATAGAGAACAAAAAAGCAGTGGATTCGCTTCTTTAGCTGAGCCAGACCTTCATCCTCCCCTGCCCTTGGACATCGTACCCCTGGTTCTCTGGTTTTCATTCAGACAGCATCACATCACCAGCTTTCCTGGTTCTCTGGCTTGCAGACGGCAGATCAGGGCCTTCTTAGCCTCATCATCACATGAGCCAGGTTCCATCATACATCTCACCATATATGTATATCTCCTATTGGTTCTGTTTCACTGGAGAACCCCAATTCATGGATAGAGAGTGCCAAAATGGCAGGTAATGGAGTCTGTGGTGGCATGAATGTCCCAAATATAAAATACAGGCCCCCGGGAAGCTTCTCCTGGGACTAGGAGACTGGAATTGAGATGAGTGTGCATTCAACATGGACCATCTTTTCTGGTTCTCACTCTTCCCTGGCTTCAGAGAACCTGGAGGTAGGTGCTGAATTAAATTTGCCTTCAGGGTCAGCTCAGAAGGCTTCTCTCTTTCCTCCTTCAACTTCGTTTGAATAATCCCCCTAATTTCTTGTTTATAGGAATGAGGGAAGGAGAGAGAGAGAGAGAGAGAGAGAGAGAGAGAGAGAGAGAGAGAGAGAGAGAGAGAGAGAGAGAGAGAGAGAGAGAGAGAGAGAGAGAGAGAGAGAGAGAGAGAGAGAGAGAGAGAGAGAGAGAGAGAGAGAGAGAGAGAGAGAAGGGAGGAAGAGGAGGGAGGGAGAGAAAGAGAGAAGCAAAGCACAGAGTGAGAATGTCCTGTATTGTTCGGTTAAAGGGTTATTAGTAAACCTCAGGAAATAGCTGACACCAGACACATCTTGGTTTTATTGTTGAGGAGAAAGGATAGGGAAGAGGCAGAGGACAATGGCCATAGAACCTTAGCATCCCACAGATAAAGGAAAGGATTGCCTAGGAGAAGAGAGAGACTGTGCATCAATAACTCTTATCCTCATGTTCTTTTTACAAGAACTAGTTTTCCTGTTGACATAGACCCTTCCCTCAAACCTGGGCCAATTTGCAACTGCAGAGGAAGTGACACTCTGTGGCTTCTGAGGATCATTCGTGAAAGGACAAGCAGCTTCCACCAGGTTCTCCCGAGATGTTTGAGACCCAGACACTGAGCCCCGAGGAAGCCCACGCAGCCAGCCTTCACGCCTCTCCAGAGGATGCACCCGGCGTCACAGAGCATCGATGGGCCATCTGCTATGCCTTTTCAGAATTCCTGACCCACAGAATCCATGAGCAGAATAACATGGGTGTTGATTTACAGCACTATATTTGGGGTGTTTTCTACGCAGCAGTAGAGACCAGAACAGGAACTCTCTCTGGGGCCTCTTGTATGTCTTTCCCTTGGGTTGGAACCAAGTGACAGCAGCAGACATCACATCTCTATTTTCCAGCACCCACACAATTCTATGGGCATCTAAACAGGGCTGACTTTCTTTTGTCAGCTGTATTTTTAAAGACCACCCCGGCAGATATACTCCAGCTTGCCATTTATTCCTTTAAAGCAGCGGTTGCCAACCTTTCGGACCTCATGGACCACCAATGGTCCACGAAAGTGGACCGCTGGTCGGCGACTGCTGCTTTAAAGATAGAAATACATTATAATACATGTTTGATCATTCCAGTGTCGGAAATCTCTTGTTTAGGCTCTGTTGTTTCTACTGGCTCTCACTCATGGTGCCTTGTTTCCTTGTGTGCTTGTGCATGAGTGACTGTGAGCTGTTCATTGCATCAGTCAGGACAGGCAAAGTTACAGTTGCCACAATAACAATCAACTCCCAGGTTTCCCAAATCTTATCACAACAATAGTTCATGTCTTTTGCATGCTCCAGTTCCACCACTGGCCATGAGGAGGCTCCAATCGTCATCCTTACTCAAGAAGCCAGGCTGACAGTACCTCCGACTCTAGCTAGACTTCCACAGATCTGTTTGGGAGGATGGCCCATTCTGCAACGACTCATAAGCTTTGGTCTTCAGTGAATAACATTCACATGTTATTAACCAAAGGAAGTCACTCAGTCGTGCCAACTTCAAAGGAGATAGGAAGAGCATTCCTGCCATATTTGTGAAAGGCAGAGAGAGAAACATTTGGTGAACAACGCTAATGATTACCACCTTCATTTTCCTTGGAATATTATTTGTGGGGCTTCGTTGAGGTAGGATGACGGTGTGGGTTCCTCCAGAAAAGAGTGGCATTTGTTCCTGCCACTGCACTCCGGCACTACCAGTCAGAGGCCTCTTTAAATCCACAGCCTGCATTTTTTGGAATCACACAGGTGATGTGCAAGACCAGTGCCCTGAGGTAGGCATGGATGGGCTGAGATTATATATGGCTCACCATTACCCAAGGGTGTGGCCCTTTGGGGTCCCAGCTTTATGGAGGGGTGGGTCTCCTAGAGGGTCTCTACCGTGGGTGGGACCTGAACTTTATTTTTTGTTTCTGTAATTCAAGTTTGTCAAATTCAGCAAATGCCCTTGAGGGAGAAGCAATTACAGTGCTCAGTCCACATCTCGGAGCACCTACCAATTACTTAGTTCTTTGATAATTTCTTGGCAATTTGTACTATATTTTCAGTTCTTTGATGCCTTAAGAAGGCTCAAATAAAAAAAAATTTAAAAAGGAAAAACAGCATATTTAGCTATTTTCGTGATGCAGGTTAATTCCAACAACC